>JABUQX010094535.1:0-15000 GCA_015478945.1 Trachelipus rathkii | reverse complement strand
TCAACTACACCTGACACATAGAACTTCCTTGTTAACACTATATAAGCCTGTTGCAAACCATAAAACCCTAAATACAATTATTCTTCTTCTCTCTCATTTTCTCAATCATCTTGCTTCAATGTAAAGATTTGATCACACATCCTCTACCATCCTAACGCACCTTGTTTTTCACCAATTCAGCTCTTCAGTCACTCGACGCACTCTTTCGGACCAAAAAATACCAGCATATATCTTCCCTACAACACTCAATTTTTTTTTTTTTAAAAAAAAAAAAAAGGAGTCCCGTATTAATTTCTACCAGTTCCCTTTATCTCCCTTGCCCTTATATAAGGGTACTATTACCACTCTCTTCAAATCCCTTGGAACTATGCCCTCCATAAACCTTTATTAACACAACTTCGCAGATCCAAATCACACGCATCTCGCCTCCGTTCTGATCATTTCACCAGTAATTTCAATCTTATACTGCAGATTTACCATCTTCAACGTCGTCACTCTAGTCCATTATCTCACTCCCTTTGCTAAATAACCTCATCCCCACAAACCTGATTCCTTCTTGCACCATCAACCACACAAATTCACTATCACCTCTTCATTACTGCCAATCATTATAAAGAACAAAACGTCACATTAAAGGAGCTTGGCATAGATTCGATAAGTATTCTGAGCACAGTTACTATGTAATATGTAATACTATATAATATATAAAATATTATATATATATATTATATATATATATAATATATATAATAATGAATATATATATATATATATATAATATAATATATATAATATATATATATATATAAAATATATATAATTATAATATAATATATAAAAGATATATATATATATATATAAATATTATATATATATATATAATATATATATTATATAATATATATAATAATTATATTATATATATATAATATATATATATATATATATTACTTATATATATATATATATATATATATATAATGATTATATATATTACTATATATGTATATTTATAATATATATAATATATTATATTATAATATATATATAATAATATAATATATATTATATATATTATATATATAAAATACATATATATATATATAAATATTTTTACTTAAATGTCAAAAACATAATTCTTCACTTAAAATGTTATTCGATTTTAAAGTTTTTATTTAAAATAAATACATTGTATAAGAATTCGAAGCCGTTAGGATTTTCCACTTGAATCGGCAAAAAAAAGGGGATCAAGTGGCGAGAATTTAGTCTAGTTGAGACCGAGAGTGATTTAGTATAAAAGCGATCACATTTGTTTAGACTCAATCAGCAAGCTGTATATGAAACTTCCAGTTTTTCAGATGATATATTAATATTATATTAAGCTCTATTGAGAAATTTTCCATTTTATTATTATTATTATTATTATTATTATATTATTATTGATGATTATTATATTATTATCATATTATATTTTTTATTATTATTATTATTATCGTATTATTATTATTTTTATTTTCATTATTATTATTATTTCCTTATTATTATTTCATTATTATTAAAAATCGAGAGAGAGAGATTTAACTATGTAGAACCGCTTGAATTCGTCATTCACTTTATATATATTATATATATAATATACGTGTACTATAATAAATATATATATATACTATCCTGCTAATATACAGAATATACAAGATTTTTTAGAAATATATTAATATATAAAGATATATATATATATATCGTACCTATCATAATATATATAATATATATAATTTATTTATTTTTACCGCAATAAGATATTAGAACTTTAATAGTTATATTATTAAAGATAATGGATAAAATAAACATTGTGTGCATTCGTTTTACAATCTTTTACCGCAATAAGATAATTCCTAGAACTTTAATAGTTCTATTATATATATATACTAATAGTAATAGTATTCTCATAAGTTCATATCCGTATCCAATATAGATAGACCCAACAGCCTCAGCTTCATACCTCATAATAACTCAATCATAGTAGTACATAACCTCGGCTTTATATAACAAGCTACTCAATAATAATACAGTAATTCACATATATACTACCCCATGTATACACTCTACGTCAAAGAACTGCCGCACTACCCTCTACGTACTTCTTAACAGCACACACAGCTTTAATACACGTATACTATAATATATTATTATAGTATTTTATATATATATATGACTATATATATATTAATCATACTATATATATATCATATATAGCATAATGCTAGTAGTATTTACTACACCCTTCAATTAATTATTACTTGTACGTATTAGCAATACGCTAGTGACCTGTAACAGACCTAGCAGAAACCTAATTATTCTATGATATGATCACTATCATAATATGATACGCTCAGTGTCCGTCTAACCTATATACGCATACCGTATCCACAGATGCAGCACATCGCCTACACCCGTCATTGATACTATATACTGAGACTTATATATATATAGCTAAGTGAGTATAATTATTAGCAACTGATAGTACTACAATAATATGGTATTATATAACGTATACCTATATATATATTGCACTATTAAATTATTGGATGAAAAACAATAAGTCGAGTGAAAGTTTATAAAGAGCTGTAACAAGACATGGTGTTCTGAAGATGACTTACCACACAACCTTAAGCATTTAATACCTTGGATCCGTGAAGTATGAATTATCAACAAATATATCTCGAGCACGAATTATGTGTGCTCCTCATCGTTCGCATTCTCTGTCACAATACTTTATGTCTACTTTCACCCTATTCTTTAGCTACGTCATCCTTATAACTCAAACTTTTAAATATTATTAGATTTTGCGATCTGCGAATACCCATTCACCATCAAACAATATTGTTGTAAAGAAAAAATACAAATCAGTGTCCGTACATAACGACGATGAATATCTCATATAAGACGCATGTGACATGTATGCATTATGGCCTGCCATGCTTATGCCTACAATGATCTCCTAATATTCTTTGCATGTGTGAAACACTTTTGTCTCAATTTTGCTAATAAAGCGTCTCTCGTTGAGTAGTCGTTCTCATCTGTCTGAGCCACAAAAAATCCAGCTAAAATGTGAAGTTGTCTTGATAAGGACATCTCGCATTATATGCGAGAGTTTTGTTAGACTTGATAAGCGCATTCTTCGAACGGCATGATATCCCTTTTCACATACACACTGTTAAACAGTTACTTAGAGTATCAGATACCCCACCTATATACTCAATATATAGTATAAGATATATATAATTATAGTCCAGGCACACACACACACATAGTATATATATATATATAGTAATATTACCTGGATACCTATCTGGTACTATAAATTAGTCAATAGACCTATAATATATACTATAAACTACTAATATTATACACTTAGCTGAATATCACTACTTACATATAATATACCTCTTACTTATCTAGTCCAGTGTTCCTAGCACGTAAATACCTTATATACATATATATATATATATAGTATATACTACTATATTAGTATATATATTAATAGTATATTAGTCATTAGAATGCTATATATAGTATTAATACGTATACTATCTATTAAGTATACTAAATAAGCTCGAATTTGTATGTACATATGTACATTTTTCTTTAATTAGTGAAAATAAAAGTAATACATATATAATTATATATATGTATATTCATAAATTACTTATAATTATATATAATTATATATTACTCGCACTGATCCTACTACACTCATACAGCGTACATATAAGGACTAGTCATACTTGAATATATCCATCACTACTTTCTACTATATCTACCTCACTACAAGATACTATATAAGTAAGTATACTATACATACGCTACTATACTAATATATATAATACATATTAACTATATATACTTAATATACTATACCGCGTACGATGGTATCACTAGGCACTCGTACGCAGATTAACCACTATCATTATTCACCGACCATATATATATACTATATATCATATTATAATAATATATATAGATTATAACTATCATATAATATTATTAATATATATATTAAATAATTACCTATACTTCATAATATATATATATAATATACTTATATATATACATATACTATATTATAATATACATTAATATATATATATAATATATATATTATTATCATATATTATATATATTACGTATATATATAATATAATATATATATATATAACTATATATATATATATATATATATATAAATATATATTATATATATAATATATATATATTAATATATATAATTAATATACTATATATTAATATATAGATATTAAGTATATATATATTAATATAATATATAAATATATATACTATATAATATACATATATAATATATATATCTACTATATATATATATAATAATATACCTATATAAATATATTATATAGTAATATATTATAATATATAATATCATAATATATATATATATATATAATATATATATATATATATAATACTATATAATATATATATATATAGTATATTATAATATCATTATATATTATATATATATATATATATTATATATACATATATATTATTTATAATTAGATATATTATATACTATTAACGATATATATATTAATATATATATATATATATATTATAATTAATATATATACTATATATTATATATTAATATATTATAATATAGATATTATATATATTATATATTAATTATATATACTATATATATATATATATACTAATCATATATATATATATATATATATATATATATATATATATATATTATATATATTATATTAATATATAAATATATGTATATATACTATATATTAATATATATATATATAATATGTATATATATATATATATATAATATAAATATATATATATATATAGTATAGGATCTATATATAATATATATATATATATATATTATATATATATATATATATATATAGTATAGTATATATATAATATTATAGTATATATATTACTACTCGGCATCAACTAGCGAAACACATAGGTTAAAGTTACTCGCATGGAACGGGAAGGCCCTTTAACCCATGAAACCCCACACAGACGACAGGCATCAGTGTAACTATGTAACACCCCGCAGAGAATTCGCTATGCAGTATTGGGGCCGTCACCGGGATAAATTTAGGAAAACATAAACCACGTAACTAGTCCTGGGAGAGGTGGGGGTAGTCGTCGGGCGGTATATATCGAGCGAGGGATCATTCACGTGCGAAAGCGACTCCGATAAACATGGAGAGAATAGTGATAGTTCGTCAACTGTCAAGAGATCAGTGCGTTGCACGAAGGAACACTGCACGCCGAAAGGACACGGGTACTGGGACATTTGGTCGGACGTTCGGTGCATCGCACACAACCGAATTGCACGGGGTGGATCCCAACAGGTTACTTAGAAAACCCTGACACTAATGTCACCGGGCCAAGGACAAGGTAGGGGCCAGGGCCCATGACACCCGGTGTGAAGACCGAATTAATACGTCTGCGTGTATTTCGAAAGCGCGCGCACACCAGACGCACGACATCTGCAGATACAGGGTCAATTGGCGGAGGTACACGGCCACCAGGGTGAGTGATAATTCAGGCGTCGACTCCTTGAGGAAAATAGATTACCGGCCCCGTGAGGCCGCTACATCGAGGTCAACTCGCAATACCACGGCAGCATGTTATAAGGGGCATGATTCGACGGATGCCAGGTTCTGGCGCTTAAAATCTGGCAACCTGTCAGGTATATTAATATATATATATATTATATATAACTATTAGTATATATATTATATAGTATATATATATATATAGTATATATATATATATAGAATATATATATATACTATATAATAAATACTATTATATATATATAGATCATATATTCACATATATATATATGATATATATAATAGTATACTTATATAGTAGTGATATATTAAGTACTATATATATATTATATATATATTAAATATATATATATATATAACTATACGTAATATATATATATATATATATAATATATATATATATATATATATATAAATATTGTATATTATATATATATAGTATATATTAATAGTATAAAATATATAGTAGTAAATATAGTATATACTAATATATACTATACTGATATATATAGTGCTTTGCTATGCTAGATATATTACAGCTTTAAATATATAAGAATATCATATACTATAAATATATATAATAATATATATATATATATAATATATATATATAATATTATATATAATATATATATATATATATATATATATATATAACATCTATATATATACTATATAAATATATATATATAAATCATATAATTATCTATATATATATATATATATATAGTAAATCTATAATTATATATATTATATATATATATATATATAATATTATATATATATAATATACTATATTAATTATATATATATATATATATATATATATGTATTATATATATATATATATATATATATATATATATATATATATATTATATAAAATATATGAGATATATATATATATATATTATATAATAATTTATATATTAGATATATAATCAATTATATCAAAATCATATAATATATATATATATATATATATATATATATATATAATATATATAATATATATATATATATATATATATATTCAACCAATACTATAGTATATAATATATATATATATAAATATATATTTCACCAAGCGCTGAGATTAGGGCTACAAGCCATTTTCTTGCAAAGTCCCTCCAGTGGATCTGTCTCGGTAGAGTCCTTCCTCTTCCACATCAGCAATAGATCTCCCTCGCTTCACAATTGACGCAACAACACCATCCCTCCACCTTCTTCTTGGTCTTCCAACAGGTCTTCTTCCTTCCGGCTGCCAGCCATAGAATCTCGCAGGGTATCTTTCCTCGTTCATTCTTCGGACATGGCCATACCACCTCATCGGCTGTTGCTTCTCTATCAGTCAATCAATGGGCTCTATTCCAAGCTCACGCCTAATTTCCGAATTTTTCCTTCAGTCCCTTCTCGCAATTCCCACTATCAGTCTCAGTACTTTCACCTTTGCTGCCACCACTTTGCTTTTTGTTCTCAAGTAAGGGTCCAAGCTTCCGACACATATACGAATGTAGGTCTTAGTATTGTCGTATATATCAAAACCTTTAACATCCCTCGGTACATGCCTGTTTTTCAGCAATCCATACAGCTGTCCCACTCCCCTGAAAAACCTGTTTATTCTCTCTTCAATCTCTCCGGCCATTTCCCAATCCACGTTTACGGTAACGCCCAGGTACTTAAATATTTCCACTTCCTTCAGTCTTTCCCCCTCTATCACGACATCAAGCACCTCTCTTTCTCTAGAGATCTTCATCACCTCCGTATTTTTCTTATTTATTTTTAATTCTTCTCTGTGCAATATATCTCCCAACCTATCCAACGCTCCCTACAGAGTCGCTTTGTCACTTGTCACCGCTGCTATATCTTCCGCATATGCCATACAATTCCAAGGTTTTCCTCCAAACCAATCTTTCGGATACACCCTTCCATATATATGATAAACAGCAGAGGAATCAACACTACTTATTGTCTCACTCCCGCTTCTAAATGGAACCATTTTTCTAAGCCAAACGCTGCTTTAACTGTACTCTTACTATTTACATAAAGACTACGTATTACTCTTATTAACTTGGATTCAACCTCATAACACGGATTCAAGCGATTCCCACAACTTTCCGCGGCCACCTAGTCAACGCTTTCTCTAGATCTGATAAAAGCGCATAGATGTCTCTATCCAACTACCCATACTCTTACATACATATACACCATCATATAACAAGCTAAAAAAGTCAAATCAGTAGATTGTGAGATTCCTAACTTCCCAGTCTAAAAACCTATATTTGGGCCTCATTCAAATTTATCTTCTTACACACTCGTTCTAAGTTCCTCAATCAACAAATCCTAATTCATATATAAATACATTTCCAAAGCATGGCGGCATGAAATCATTAGGAATATCCCCCATAATATGGTTGGAACAACTCAACAACTCCTGTCTCCCTCATATCTTTAATTATATGACATATTATTGCCTTTACCCCCATTCTGCGGTGGGGTACCCCTTTCCTCTCTGCCAAAATACACGATTTGAACAGTCTTCCACAATCCACTTGAACCAACCTTCTTCCTTGCCCTTTAATATTCCGACAGATAATACACGTCCAAGGAAGGTACTCTGCTTACTCTTACCATTATCTCATTTTGTTTTATTGCGGTCTCCACTGTCCTCCTATTGATATTATCTGTTCATATTACTATTTGATATTTCCCGCAACCGGCTTGTTGTTAACAGCGATATTCAACCTGGGATGTATAGCTCGCTACTGCTCATTCCCCTGACGCTTCGAGCCTACTATTATTTGGATGCTAATATTTACAAGAACAAATAAACTTCGCTCATCCAGTCTATACATTAAACCTCCTCTGACCAAATACATCTTCCTGTCTTTAATCCTAAGCTGTTGCCAAACCGGCAGTCCTTAGTGAGTACTTCCTATTTATCTTTTTGCCATATTTATATATTAGTTTTTTAGTTCCGGTCATATCTTGTCTCAGTTGTTCACCGATCGCACCCAAGACTCATTTCTGAGCTGCTACCGCTGTGTTTCAATACTTCGGAACTCTATTTCTAAGGGTATATATTCCACTCTTAGATTCTGGGCTTCATCTCCGTTCACAACTCTAAAACGCCCTTAATTGTTTCCTTTATGGACTCGCTCCCAGCCTCCTCCGAATCCACCAACAGTACCCTTCCTCCACTGGCGCCCATCTTTTGAGGTGGTCGCTAATCCCTATCTCTTCAGCCCGCATGTTATCCATCATATAGTTCACTGAATTTTCCACTTCCCTGCCTCCACACCCTCGAATAATACACAACGCAGAGAACCATACTTCAACCGGCGGTACCCCCCCCCCCAAGTGTTGTCCTCCTCCTTTATTGTTATCTGGATGGTTTACAGATACAAACATACCTTCCTCTTTTAATTTTTCCACGCAGTATTCCTCTCTCTCCACAAGGGCCTTTTGGTTATACATTCGGTCTCTCATACACTAACTTTCCTCATCACAATACCTGTGATCCGCGCCAAGAGTATCCACGAGGGGACACTCTTTACATCCGTCATAACTTTCCTTTGGATTCACGAGAATTAAGTCCAATCAGGTCGATTTCTTGTATCTAATAGGTAGTTCCAATCCTCTAATACACTGTTTCATTGGTAACATATTCATTTGTGTGAATTCCTGTCAGCATAAAAAAGTGTTCATGATTAACAGACCATTTTCCGTTGCGAAATTCAAGAGTCGCTCTCCCTCAGCATTCCTCTCTCCAATTCCGAAACCTCCAATCATCGTCTCTAATTCATATCTCTCCACTCCTACATGGACATTAAAGTCAGTCATTAGAATTTTTCCTCCGCATTTATTCCATCGGAGGTATTCTGTAGTTGTTCGTAAAACACTATTTTTTCTTATTGTGGTCTTCCCAGGTGCAGGGCGTAGACTTGTATTACTCCTACACTCCTACCTTCCAACCTCAGCACCACCGCCACGACCCTCTCACTTTTGTATTTCACATCCTCCACTCTACCAGCCAAGCCTGGTGCCAGAATCACCGCCACTAGATATTTTCTCCCCTCATCTCTACCCTTATAATACATCTGATATTTTTATTCAGATTACGAGTGCTCTGTCCAGTTATATGCGTTTCACAAATTCCCGACACATCCAACCTGCGCTCTTCCATTAGCTCCACCACCTCCTCTTGCTTGACCTCCATCTTACTTATATTAAAATTACCATGCGTAAGTTCAAATTGTGTTGTCGAAATCGTATGTGTCTTCAATTTTCACGGTACACTAGTTCAAATATCCCGTAAAAAAATCCGGTGGAGCTCAATAACTCTACCACGGCAAGTGGGCCATATAACCTTTGGAGGAGGAATGCAGCAGTGACTTTAGATCGACCAGAAATGCGCCCATGGGACCGTTGAGGGAGAAATCCTTGTAACCCATAATTGGTATGACGCATAGTTTTCTGGATGATAATATAATAGTAAGGTCAACTGGGAACTTACAAAGACATGGACCCTAGCTAGTCAAGGCAGTAGATAAAATTAGGTCTCAAGATGCGCAAGTTGAGCCTCGAACCCTGACGGATATTATATTATATGTATTATATATATAAATAATAATATATAATATATATATTATTATTAATATATAGATATTATTAGATTATTACTAACCTCAATTAGAGCATTATACTCATTTATAAAATAGTAATAACGTATACGTATGAAGTTTTTAGGTACTTAAATATGAATATTATAAGTGAGTACTGATTATAATATAACTAGTAGTATTATTAAATAATTATAATATACATATCTCCGAAACAAAAACTCACGAAAATAGGTCCTACTAATAAATATATCATCGGTATTTAATAATATTTATAGTATAAGACGAAATAGCTAATCCTTATGGTATATATTATATATATGGGAACTAAAATATATAGATATAAATATATAGTAAATATTAATATTAGTTACAATCAATAATACATATATTTTTACGAAATACTACATAGGAGGTAACCCCCTATATAATATAGTAAAAGCAATAGGACGAAAATCCATTAATTATAATTACTACCTATTATATATATATAGTACCCTAATAATAATATATATTATATATTTAATATTATATATACTATATTTAATTATATATACTATATGCATACATATATATTTAATATTTTACTATATAAATTATATATTACTCTTTTAACATCTTTGAAATTCATTGTATTTAATAAAAAATAATATTAATACATTTAATACATTTAATATATATTCATATTCATAATATTAATAAATTAATTTAATATATATATATATTATAATTATAAAGAAACTATAAAATTTTACTAATATAATTAGTATATACCTATATATATATATATACTATATATTATATATATAGTAGTGTGTGAGTGACATGTTATCTTATTCATTCGTTGCTCTTAGGTCGGTCCTAGTAGACGGATGTTTTGAGAATTTATGTCCGCCTACCTGAACGTGTCTTTGTGTTCTGTGTCATAGGTCCTTCGTTTTCAGTAGCTCACCAATATTATTATCTAATATTTTTATAAAAGAGGTTGACAGTATTTTACTATGATTCAAATATCACTCTGTTAATATTAATTGGTTTTGTTACATAGTTTTACACAAGAAAAGTTATATTATTAGTATTATATTTATTATAGTATTAGTATTAGTAGTCCAAGAGTAGATGATTACAAAATATTATACTCTTCAAATATTCGCGCGCAATTCTCATGATATAGTAAGAATCTCTTTCAATGATCCTTATCTCCAGTATTTAATAAAATTATTATATATCTTTGACTTTTATTCATTTTTGATGCAATAAAATTTAATATGCATGAAAATAATGGATAATGCTATATCAATTAATAATAATAAAATATATTAATCATTAACTATAATATTAAACAGACAGCTGAGTATTTTTATACTCAAGTGTAATATATCTGAATTCAGTCAGAATAAGTTTAACTGAGATAGTGTGTACTTATAATTATTTATAACCAAATCATTTATCGTGTGTGGCGTGAACAGAGATAATGATATGAGCCAAGTCAAATGGTTGTAGCTTACGACAATAAGGTCGTCTCCCCACATCCGTCAAAGCTGTCCCATACAACGAAGTATATATAAGACGTATAGATAATATCTATACGCTCCAATTATATTAACTCTTGCGAAGCTATCACCCTAAGAACTACAGCCCACATAGTTGTGCTGTGGTACGTATTATATAGTCCCCTATTCTCTATCAAAAATTAAATAAGGTAGGTGACATCCCCACGATTAGATTAGATGATACCCTAGTTGGCAATTATTTACACTCTGAGTTGGAGAAAGAAATTTAAATAGAGAAGATGCGTAAAACCTTCTAAAAAACGTAAGCTGATCTGAGTGAAGATGAAGATACTCTAATTGAGATTCAATTTAGTCGAAGAAGTCATCAGACTAAAAATAACCTCTATTAACAAATGCACATTGATCTCCTTCCTCAAAAAGCCACTCTACAAGACATATGATTAAGACAGCCACGTACCTCGCAACATACAATTAGCAAAAGAGAGCGTGTGGCTAGAAGGCCACCCGGTATACGTACATCAGAGACCTTAAAAAATAAAAAGATGCGTATATAGACAAAAAGGTGAGGTGTTTTTCTACCTCACGACCATATCATACTTCTATTCACATCTAAATATTTACCTCTATTGGGATAAAACATAAGATGGATATGACTCAATAGAATAGGAAGAAGAGGGTAGTGAATATATACACATAAGACCAACATAACAACGATTGAGTTAGAAGCCCGCACCTAGAATTAATAATATCTATGTAGGTCCTACCGTCAACAACAACAACATTACAAACAACTAGACGAGATACAAACAAAACTAGAACAAACCATACATACCCCATACAATACCGAGACACAACAACAACCGAGAACAACAACCAACCCCCTAGACAACCTCCCAGCTGCATAGCCAACCAGATCGCAAGCATAACACCGAAATGAATTATACACCGCATATCAGCAGTTACTCCAACAGCAGCCCTGAGTTTATATGATCCGAAAATTATGAGCAGATATATATATATACAACGAATACAAATTACTTAGTGAAAATAGACTCGCTGAATTAAACTCGACCAATACTCTAAAACCTTCATGATAAGATTAACACGTTCATGAAATTATATGAATCCTTTCAATATAATGAATCAATATCAAGCTATGACAACAGTCTAATTAAAGAAATCTAAAGTAATTTAGACAAGTGCTTTAGATATCTATTTTCAAATGTAACCCAAAACAGCCAACTGGAAACAAACTACAATTACCTAACTCAACCATAATGGAAAAAAGCTGAGTCTACATATATTCATATACTACTATTATAAATTATATATAATAATAATTAATATATATATATATATTAAATTATAAGATAATATTATTAGGTAAATTATATTTTAATATGATATAAATTATAAATTAATTATAAAATAATCAGGATTAATAATCGTATAATGTTAATTAATTATTTATTAAAATTAAATAATTATTAAATTAATTATTAAATCATATTGTAATTATAATCTTAATAATATATAATTAATTAATTAAATAAATAATATCCTATCAAAAGCAATGGTATTTATATATTAATTTATTAGTGTTTCATTTTTATTGTAACAATTAAGAAAAATATTATTAAGTATTACTTTACTTATATTATTACTATAATTTATTTTCTCACAAATACATACCCTAAATATATATATATTAATTTTATATTATTTATATAATATTATATATATATATATATATATTAATATATAGGATCTTTCGTTGTTTTCTATGGTAACTGTTTGAATGTTGAAATTATAAAACTTTTATTTATACGGCCAATTAAAAATATAATTCTTTTTATCGAGAAATTAGTATATATAATAAAGTACTAAAAATAATAATAATAAGTCATGATATAAATAAATTTATGCCTCTTTGCTGAGCTGCTTTCTGGTCGTTATTATTTTTTATACCCAATGTCATACAAAGAAAGAGGAAATAAATTTGTATTAAAAAAGATAACCAACGATATATATTAATTATGAAATGATAAGCTTCATACGAAATACCGAAAAATAAAATATAAAAATAATCTTAGTATTATACATAAAAACGGCTTGATGAAAATCATGATTTATAGTTTTCTATTGAGGTATGCATATGTATCCGATGTGATTTTATAAAACTTTTATATTGCTTGAACAATAAATATAATACAAATTTAAAGTGGATTTTTTCAAAAATATTCGTTTATACGCGAAACATAAAGTTTTATCCAAAAATTATAATTTTATATCAAAAAGTAAAAATAAATCAAAAGGGAATCATATAGAAATGGATTATTTAAAGGTAAAGAATAGAAAGAAAAATATTGGCGATTGCACGTAAAAAACAAAGGTTTAAATGAAAACTGTGCCAATTAAAGAACATACACCTCTTGATAACCCAAAATTAGAGTTAAGTAAAATAATTTCTTTTATATACTCATGGTGTTAAGGAAATTACATTTATTAAATTCTGCGAAGAATTTGTTAAAATAATATATTAACAAATTTTCCTTTAGAATCCAAATTAAATAATTTTTAAACATATTATTCCTACCTCCTGAGCCTAAAGCTAAGAAGACCAATAGATTGTATAACAAAGCAAACCTTATACCTGTAACCTCTCTCCTTCTCTTCACTCTGCTACTTCTTCTTAATTCTTTGTTAATATCATCTCTCTCTATCTCTCTCTCTATATATATTAATATATATAATATATATATTATATATATAATATATATAATATAACTATATAATATATTATACTATATATATATTATATATATTATTTAAATATATAATTAATATATATATTAATATATATATATCATATATAATATATATATATATTAATATATTATATAATAATATATATTAATATATTATATATATATATTATTATATATATATATATAATAATTAATATATATATATATATATATATTATATTTAATTATATATATATATAAATAATATAAATCTATATATATATATATAATTAGGCTATGTGTAGGTATATACTCACAATGAGTATAGTGTGAGAGCTAAAGATATATATATGTAGGCTGTCTTTATATCTATGCATAAGGTTTAGTAATAATAACAATATAGTATAGAGTAGATGAGTAAAATATAATACACTGCATATACTCATATATCTTATTA
>JABUQX010094534.1:52500-71913 GCA_015478945.1 Trachelipus rathkii | reverse complement strand
GATATAATATATATATAAAATATATATATATATATATAATATATTATATTATATATATATATTATATATATACATATATATTATATGATATAGAATATTATAAAATATATATATATATATATGTATATTATTATAATATATATTATATAGTAGTATATATATAAATAATATACATATATAATATATATATATATATATATAATATATTATATATATATATTAATATATATATATATATATATTATATATATATATATATATATATATACTATATATATTATATAATACATATATATATAATATTATATATATATACTATATATATAATATATATATATAATATATATATATATATATATATTATATTATATATAATATAAGTATATATGATATAAATACTATTTATTATATATATATATGATATTATATATATATATTATACTATACATATAATATACTATATATAATATATATATATATATAGTATATATATATATATATATATATATATATAGTAGTATATATATACATTATTCTATATATATATTTATATATATATATTATTTAGTATATATTATATATATATATATATATATATATATATATATATTAATTATTATAATATTACTATATATTATATATATATATTGAATATATTATATATATATATTTTATATATATATATATATATATATATATACTATATAATATATATATATAAATATATATATAATATATATAAATATATATAACACCCAAAACATAAATATAAATATAAGAAATTTTTCTCTTACTGCTTTTCTTAGGACTGCAAAAGAAATAAAATAATATTTGGGGAAACATTTAATAAATCTTTTAATTTTTTAATTTTTCATTGTGGGGGCGTTGTTTTTTAAGCGGATTAAACAGGTTATGTAGGATTTCGTTTTTTTTCCTCTTTTATATTATTATTATAATATATATATATATATATATATATATATATAGTATATATATATATATATATATAATAATATATATTAATATATATAATAATATATATATATATACATATAATATATATATATATATTATATATATATATATATATATAATATATTATATATATATATTATAATATATAATAATATATTATAATATATATAATATATATATATGACCATATTATATAATATAATATATACATATATATATATATGATATAGTATAATATATAATATATATATTATATATATAATTTATATATTATATAATATATATATATTATTATATAGATAATATATAAATAGTATATATATATAGTATATATATATATTATATATTATATATATATATATATATATATAATATGTATATTATATATATATAATATATAATATATTATATATATATATATATATATATAATATATATTTCATATATATAAAATATTATTTATATTTATATATAATATGTATATATATATATATATATTAATATATATATATATTATTTATATATTATATATAATATATATATAATATAGATAATTATTAATATATATCATGGCGTAGTTAAGGATAGGCTGGGCAGTGCCTTTCTTATTTTTAAGAAAAAATTAATAATTCTAAGAAAAACATTAAAAAAAATCAATAAATATTAAAAAAATAACTAACCATTAAGAAAAAAAAAACTAATCTACAAAAATCTAAAGAAAAATTAAACCAAAAATGAGGCTATTTAATGCTTTGCCTGCCATATCCAACGCTTACTTGTCCTGACGCAATAGCGCGAAGCTGAATAAGATAATGTCCTATACTTACATGATAGTTAAGCACGGAGCCTCCGCTCTCGTACCGCGGCTCGTTGAGATGGTTGCCATAAATTGATCAGCGGCAGCTTCCTTGGAAACCGTTCACTTGTTATTCTATTTCATAAAATATACAATTAAAAATATATAATATATTATAATAAGTATACTGAATATAAATATATATATAATAGTAATATATAGATTTTATAATATATATAATATAGAGTATCCCAAAAGAAGAAGTAATTTAATTTCACCCCTTCAACATCTATCGATGCTAACTTTAAACTTTACAACTTTAATCATACTTATGACGCATCTGTTAAAAATACAAAAATATTTGATAAAATCAAATATATATAATATTTTTATTTTATTCTAGGTATATTAAAATGTTGTAGTTCCCCATTTTTAAAAACATTGAAAACCATATGGGATAATGGGATATCGTTCAGAATTTAGGGAAAGGAGGCAAGGAAGAGTGCAAGTGCGCTTGCTCCTCCCATTCCCCCAATTCTATGCCATTGCGCTCCGCACACACAACACATATTTATATATATATATAATATATATAGATATATAATATATATAATATATATATATATATATATATAATATATAATAAAATATATATATAATATATATAGATATAGAATATTATTATATAATATATATATATAAATATATTATTAAATTATAATTAGTATAAATTATATATATATTATTATATAAATATGCCTCCCATGTAAAAAACATCTACTACGCCACTTAAATATATATAGAATATATATATATATATATTAATATATATATATATAATATATAATAATAAAATATATATATATATTATATATTAATATAATATATATAGGCCTATTAATAAATATAAATATATACATATTATATAAATTATATATATAAGTATAATAAATATTTTTAAATTTATATCATATTTATATTTTAAATATATATTATATATATATATATATATATTAATATGAATATTATTAAATAATTATATTATGGTCACGTAAAGTAAAATTAACTAATATATTAGAGATACGCTTGAACCAGTTACTTAAAAAATAATATATAGTATAATATAGCCAAGTTCAAACTGTATTCTAAATATATTATATTATCCACCTATAGTTAGAGGTAGATTAATATCCTCTCGCTACTAAATTATCGTAATAGCATATTAGGATATTAATAAAACCCAAACTGAACTCACTCGGTCTAGAGGTATCCCTATACTAATGGGCTCAACTACCGAGAGTTTAACGTATAAAAGTATGAAAAAAAACTATATTCTACTTTTCAAATGTGGCACTCTTATTCTATAGTGGAATGAACAATTCCCTCCCTATGTACAAGTAAGCAACTTGGTGTCCGAAATGACAAACTTGTAAAAACACCCTAATATATAAATAAAATATATATATTAATATATCGGTATATAAAAAGAATATATCATTAAGATTTTTTTAATAGATTATACTGTATTATTATATGATTGTAATATAAATAAGATATTAGAGATAGATATTTATTAAAATATGATATATTTAAAAGAATCTAATAAATTTTAAATAAATTTATACCAGGAATATATTTTGAAGATTAACATATATACCAGATATTACCACCATTTTTAATGATTTTTTTATTAGATATATATATATTTATATTAGAATAGATAGTATTATATAGAATTCATAGTAAAACCATATAGATGATAGAAGATACATCTGAGGAGCCTAGGTCTGAGGTAGAAGGTTCAACGTCGGTAGTGGTAGTAATTAGAAGCGGCCAGCACGTTACTCGACTTGTACTAAGGCGAGTGATAAGAAGAACAACCGTCAAGCGCGAAGAAGGCGTAGAACCAGGCAGGTCAACCCATCAGGGCAAAAGGAAGGAGCCGGAGCCGGAAAGAAGAAGCGGGAAAACATAAGACAGGTCGGAGCAGCGCCAGTGGCGGCAAAAAGCCCGGAAAAGAGGAGCAAACCCGCAAAACGGGAGCGGCGGCCCGGAGCGCGACGTGGCCCCGCGGCTCGCGAGGCGGGAATCCGCGGGATCGAGAGAGGCGAAAAGCAGGAGAGGGAGCGGCGCAAATGGGGCAGAAAGGGTGAACGGCGCGCGGGGCAGGAGCCGGGGGCGGGGACCGGGCGAAGGATGGGCCCGGCAGCACCCAAGCAAAGCAGCCCAACACAGCTGCATGCAGAGCGCGGGCCGAAGGGGGAGAGCAAGGCGGGGCAGAGGGGCGAGGTGCCCACAGAGGGGGGGAGAAAGGTGGAGAAGATGCACACGAAGGACCCCAGCCGGAGAAGCGAGAAACAAGAAAAAAGGGGAGGCGGAGAGAAGGACCCCCGGGAAAGGGGGGGGGGACGAAAGCGAGACAGCAGGCAGAAACAACACGCACACGGCGGGAAACCCAGAAAAAGGGGCGCACGAAGCCGAGAAGGCGAGGGGGACACGGAAGGGGCCCCAATGCGGGGAAGGAGAGGGGCCGAGCAGAGCAGAGACCACAGCGTCGGGAGCAGGGGTACAAAGACCGAGAAGAACGCACCCGGCACAGGGAGGATAAAGAGCCGCGGGGGCGGAAGGTGGAGGCGGAAAAAGAAGGAAAGCAGCCCGACCACGGAGAGAGCGACCAGGAAAATGCACGGAATGAGCGCACAAGGACAGAACCCCAAGGGCAGACAAGAACGACCAGGGAGGGGCAAGCGACACCAGGGCAAAAAGCAGGAGGACGCCAGGGGCAAACCGGAAGCACAGGCAGATCGCGACGATAGACAGGGAGAAACGAAGAGGTGCGAAGAGAAGAGACCACAGCGAGCGCCGACAGCCCCACCCCGGCCAAGGAAAAAGGGCAAAAAAGACACAGACCGGCGCGACCGAAGGGAAGAGCAGAAAAAGGCCTACCCAGCAAACGAAAGGCTGAAACGCGAGGCAGCAGCAGGGGGGCGCGAAGCAAAAGCCCGGGGCGGGTCAAGAAGCGCCGCACCTGCAGAAAAATGGGCACCCGAACAGAACCAGGGGAAGCAACGCAAGGCCCCAGGCGGGGGGGCGGCGGTAAAACCGGGCAGACCCAGACTAAAAGGAAAGGACAGCAAGAGGGAACGGCCTCAGGGCAAACGAGAGAGAAAGGAAGAAACAGGCCGAAGGTGAAACATGACAACAACAACAAAACAACAACGAACAACACAACAACAACAACGAACAACAACAAACAACAAACAACAACAACAACACAACAACAACCCACAGACAACAAACAACACAACCACAACAACAAACCAACAACAACCAACAACACCAACCAACAACAACAAGAAAATAAGGAAAGAGAAAAAAAGAGAATAGAGGAAAAGAAAGAAAGAAGTAAGGGAAGAATAAAAGAAGAAGGAAGAAAAGAAAAAACAGAAAAAAGAAGAAAAGAAAAAAAGAAAAGAAACCAAAAGCAAGAAAGCAAAAAAACAAAAACGAAAAAGTAAGGAATGGGGGCGGCCAAAGAAAGGCGAGAACAAGGAGGGAAGCAGGGGAAGGAAAAACGGCAGGCCAGAAAAAGAGAAAAGCCGCGAGCCGGGGGGGGGGGAAAGGCCAGATAGAGACAGAAGAGAAACTAAGCCACGAAAAGATAGAGATAAAAGAGAAAGAAAGAAAAAGAAAAAAAGAGGGCAAAATAACGCCCCACGAATCACAACCCCGAGGAAACCGGCCCCAGCAAGGCCCGGAAGGACACACGCCCAGAGGGAGGGAAGGAAGACCTGACACACGCGGGGAAGGGGAGCAGGTGAGACAAAAGACAGAAGTAAAGAGAAATTCAAATATGAGAAAACATGGAATAAGATAGAGAAGAACGACAAAAAAAAGAAGAAGAAGAAGAAAAAAAAGCAAAACGACGAATATAGTTTTGAAAGCCAAGATAACACAATACACGAAACTAAGATGCGAGTGAAGGAAAGCACCCAAAAGAAGAAGAAAAGAACGACATGAAATCAAAACATGAAAGAAGAAAAAAAAGAAAGAGAAGAGAGAAGTGAAGAGCGACAGCTACGAGTATACGTTCATCGGGACTCAGTACTCCGGAAATTGGCGGATCAGCCGTTGAGATTCAACCTCCACGGAAACTGATAAGAATGAACTGAACCTATATATATTAGCACTATAAACAGTCAGATATAATATAAGGAATAAAATATAAATATTTACCACCCCTACTATGCATGCATGAACTTTAATATTTGATATATAATATATATAATTCGCACTAAGAATATATATGTATATAAGTTAAAATAATATATATATAGGTAACTATAAGAATAAAAATAGATAGTATTAATTAATATAATAGTACACGAAGGAATATAGTAAAAGATACCATGAATCAATATAAGTTATATTAAAAGATATACAGGATATAATAATATATAAATGGTAATAATAAAAAATATATATATAATAATAATAATAAAATAACGAACTCTTAAACGAAATATAAATTTTCACAATACTTACTTTTGCTCTAACAAGAAATGCCAACTTTGGAATAAATAGGATGAAAGATAAAATGTTGTGAACCAGTAATAGGAAGAAATAAATACACTAAAAACAAAAATATACACAACTATAATAGTATAACTAATAACGACAAACATATTAAGAAAAACGACATAGCTATTTAATCTACTAATAGGTAGTAAATTGAAAATATCGTATGAAAAATAGGGTTATAATTATACAATTACCCATACCTTATATAGTATATATATATATATTATATATAGTATATATATATAAATATGTCAGATACATAATGAAAGGAAATATATAAAAGTAAAATAGTAAAGAGATAGTATATGATAATAAATGTCAGGAAAGGAGGAAAGATATATAATATAATAGAAGTATTATATATATAATATGATAGATATATAGATAGAGAAGTTATATAATAATATATATGATATATATATTACATATACATAATAATAGTATATAATATATTATATATATATAATAAATTAAAATAATTATAATATATAAGAAAAATATATAATAAAAAATATTAGATATATGAAAGTGAATATATATAAATACAGCAAAAAAACAGATATAAATATAATATAAGAACATATATATAATAATACAGATATAAATAATAGTATATATAATTGCAAAATTAAAGAATAAATGTATATTTCATTATTATTTAAACTATCAGAATATATTTACCATACTAGTAGTCTTATAGTACCTCAATCCTCATAATAATTACTATATAGAGTATATGTAATAATTATATACGTTAGTATATAATAACACAAACATCAATCACTAAATTAAGAACATTTTTCTCTTCTGCTTAGTTCTTAGACTCAAGTCAAAAGAAATAGAATAATATATTGGAACAAGTTCTCATAAATCTCTTTTAAATCTTTTTTAAATTTCTTTCATAGTGGGTTCTGTATTTTAAGCCGATGTAATCAGCTTATTGTAGATTTCGTTTTTCCTCTTCGTTTAGGTATAATAATACTATATATAATATAATAGGTAGATACCCATACCTCCACCCAAAATAAGTATAATACATCAGGGATCAGGATATGATAGTATATAACTAATCAGTAAAATAATAAACCCTCAGAGCAGAAACTACCGTAACTGACGCTAAAGTCATAGAATATATAAATTAAGAGATTGGGCTATATAAAATCTTCAACATAAATATATACTAGGAATCATTCATTTTTATATATATATATATAGATATCATATATATATTATATATATACTTATCTAGTAAACCCCGTATAATAAGTACAGATTATAAGGTATTATATATAGTATATCAGGTATAAATATTGTAAGTACTGTAGTGATATAATAAAATAGGAATATTAATATACATATACTATTAAAATATATGGAATCTATGTAAAATGATAATAAAATATGACTTAAAGTATAGTGAATACTCAATATATATAGATATATAATAATATATATACTAAATATAATATCACTCATACTAAAAACTGTATAGCATATACAGGTAATAATAAGTATATAATTCATACGCTATAAAAATAAGGTATTAATCTTTTGATCTGACCTTCTCTTCAGCGCGAGCATGACACATTAGGATATAATTACTAATTCTGTCTCGTACCCTAATAAAATATAGTATATCGTCCTAACAGTATATATACATAATAAGTAAAAAGTACCTAGATAATAACTGTCATATCAGTATTAGAGGTTATACTATAATATATAGTATATATATTATATTATACTATATATATATATTATATTTAATATATATGAAATTATAATTTATATTATATATATATAGATATATATATATAATATATATATATATATATACAATATATATATAGATTATATATATATATATATAGGAGTTATGATAATAATATAAATATACTTGTAAATACATATCAGGTGCGCAGTAGTTAAGGGATCAGCCGCTCGCCGCATACTCCATTCATTTCTTCTGTGGCATTTGGTACCTCGATATCTTCCGATTCTGCAAGGAAAAACAAATAAAAAAATATAAAAAGATGTTAAAATTAAAAAATCAAACCCATACTCTTATCCCTTATTCTACCAAAATTCTTTTAAAGACAAATAAAAACCAAAAATTCCGTATTTATGCTTGCCTGCCTATCACTGCTTACACTTTCCTCACGCCCACATAGGGCGAAGCTGAAATAAACTATATCCCTAATACTTACAATGAATATTAAGGCAGGCGAGCCGTCCGTCGTCTTTTATCCGCGTTGCGTCGTGAGAGTGTTGCCATAAATCAGGTTGTTTTTTTTTAAATTTTCTATTTCGGAAAACCGGGGTGTTACTTGCAATTTCTAATGTAATTTCATTATCATATATTACTACTATAGATACTGGAATAGATACTAGTATAGTAAAGTAGTAAGTATATATATATAGAGGATATACAATGTAATATATATATATATATATAGTACTATACTCAGTACATATATATATATATAATATCAGTACATACCAAGATATTAGTAATATATAATATATATCAGCCCAAAAAGGAAAGAATAGATTAATATTCAACCCCTCTCAACATCTTATTCGATGCTAACTAGAAAACACCAATAACCAATAATCGAACTGCATGAGCTCTACATATAAAACACAAAATACAATAATATATAACACAACAATTTCATATATAATATTTTTATTCTGATATTTCATTAAGGTATAAAAAGTGTTTAGTTCCCCATATTTATTAAAACATTAGAAAGACGAAATAATAGTAGCAGCGCATAGCTCTGTTAAGATTGTTGATAGAAGAGGCAGATTGGAAGAGCTTAGCACGGCGCTGGACTCCTCCATTCCCCATTTATGGCCCATTTTAGCCGTCGCACCACACACACATATAGGTGATTTATATAAGTAAGCTATGAGGAACGTAAAAATATATTTATATATATATAGGTTATATATGAAGGTTACATATAAAAATAAGTATAATATATAATATAGAAATATATATAATATATCACATATATTAGCTAGTGGAAGTAGAAGGGAAGGATATCATCGGCTACACTTTGATAGATGATTATAGCCTATCTCACTATATATAGTAATATATATAGATATATAGAGTTATTATATATTAACTGACTAGACGTAAATAAGGTAGATAAGTATGTATTATACTATATTAGTAGTAGTGTATATATTATTATCATATTTGGCCACGAAGCAAGGCCCCTACCCCATGTAAAAACATCTAGCTACGCCACTGAAATGTATTGTAAAATAATATAATTATATATGAGAATAGGATAAAAGTGTTTATAGTATAGTATGTATATATATATATAGTAAGAAATAATATACTTCATATTATATTATAGCTTTAATAAATAAATAAGTAATAGTATATATAGTATACCTACTTAGGTATAAATATAACCTAGTAATAGTTACATATAGCCTAGTATATATAATATATAGATAACCTATAGTTAATATAGTGAGTATATCAGAATACCAGGTGATAGAACGGTGAAAAATATATATATAGTATAATAAGGTATATAAAGAACATAATCATATAAGGTAATATATAGTACATACAATAGGTATCATGAGTAATTATAAGTGAGGGTAGTCAATATTAGTATTTATATATAGATAAGTATTACCCTAAATAAACTATGATCATAGCTGTCAGTAGGTACTGTCGCACTATAAGGGTATGATATAAAAAAGTATAATCCCGCGCTACCAAAGGTAATAGTATAATAACTATGATAGTCATAAATATATATAACAGTAATAAGGGAAATGAACCTATCCTCTCCCTTGCGGCATCTGTGAAAGGAGCTATATATGATTACAATGTTAAAGCGGGAAGTGAAAGCGCGACGACGGAGACCTTATCGGGCCTACGAGTGCTCAGCATATGGCGTAAGGTACCAAAAGTCACGTGGGAATTCTCATATCTTGGTACAGCGCGCGGTGAGCTCTCAAGGCTATGGATTAATCTATTCCTCGCGGGCTAGCCAAATATGCGAGGCAATTTGTAGAGTATGATGCAAACAAAAATTGTACTCCTCACCGACTCGAGGCTTCCTCTTACTGTGCCCACTACCAGAGGTACCCCGTTATAAGTTAAAAGGACTTATGTGCTAGCTCATAAAAATTCTAGTCATACTTGCCAGCCCTTCCTCTCATCACGACGTCTGAGTATCTTTGTAATGTCAAACTTTAGAAACACCCACGGCCAGGTAAGGGTAATATTAGAGTAGCAGTCAAAAGGCATACGTAAACGTATATAAAGTAATTGGGAGTATATAGAAAACATAAGTAGGTAATAGTAGGTGAAAAGGCTATAAGATGTAGACGATGTCGATATAAGTGACTCGTAGATACACGAGTAGGAGGAATATATATATACTACTATAGATATAGTTAATACCCGCGTCAAGTATCATGATCAGCTAAGGGTATCAGTGAGTATAGTCCTCCAATACGTACTAGTAGTGTGAGGGCTACTTACGAAGACGCCGCCACGTAGACGTAATAGCTAATATATAGTAGTAGTCATATAGCTAGAAGTATTATCGGTAGGGATATATAGGCAGAGGGCCCGAGGAAGAGCGCAAAGAAAGATTAGAACTATCAGGAATGTACATCATATATTATAGTAAAGGAGGATATTAAGATAGATATATAGAAGTAAGTAAGAGATAAAAATATTACTATCATATTTCTATTTAATAATATAATAGAGAGATATATATAGATATAAATAATCATAGCTTAAAAGATGAGATATTAAATATATATATAATATATATATTAAAACCGATAGCTAATTCCTTTATAATATATATACTTATAGTAATAGTATAAAAGAAGTCTCGAAAGGAGATTTAACCCACATATAGGATGAATTATATTATTATTAGTGTTTACTGTAATACATAATAATATAGAGTAGTGTAGTATCGAAGGTAGTACTAAATATTATGATAGAGGGAGATATGCGAAGGCAGTGTAGGCAGATATATATATAAATATATATAGATATATAATATATATATATAATATATACATATATCATTATATAGTATATATATATATATATAATATACTATATGATGATATATATAGTATATTATATATTACAAGGATTCTAAAAAGTTATATATATATGTTTATAAAGTAAAATACTTCTAAGAAAGAAAGAGGATAAAAGTTGATAGAGACTTTTACTCCGATAAGGAGAAAAAAATGAAAGAATAATAGAGAGAGAAAAAGAAGAGTAAGAGTAGAAGATAAAGGAAAGAACAAAGGGAGATCGAGTAAGTATAGCTAACCAAAAAAAATTGAATCGTGCTATTCAGAACACCCATCAAAAGAATAAGGAACCAAATAAAAAGGAAAGATAGAGATAAGAGAGAGATTGATTAACGTGAAAATAGAATAGAGAGAAATAAAGTTTGTTGATGAGACGGAGGATCACACTGGTGCTGGGTATAGAAATATAGAGTGAGGAGAGGTGAGAGGTGTAGAGGGCGAGGGGACGAGAGGTAAAGACGTTATAACCGAGAAGAACCGCCCTCAGTGTCCCTTCGACTCGGCTTCTTCATGCGAGGCGTCGCGTCCGTAATGGAGTGGAAGAGAGTTACCATTGGCTGTTGCGGAAGTGCGTTTTAAAAAAAGAATAATAAGAATAAAAATAAACTGGCGTGTTGTATAATGCGCGGATATCACACAATGAAACTTATGATAAAGCTTGTATTGTGGTTAGCATGTATCTTAGCTAAAGATTTTACTTTGGCCCACTTGTATGTATATATTATGTTGGTGAAAGGTACAAGCTCTAAGCCATGTTACTATTGTCATAATATATACCAGTCATCTGTAATAACACTACAATATTTTAATCTATTTTTAATTCTTGTTTTCCTGATGGTCTGGAACCTATTATCCTTCTTTCAAATTATCAGAAACACTGAAATAAATAGTTGAAAAGATGATTGATTCAAATATTTGCAAGTATGCATTTAATAAAAGAAATGAAGGAAATGTTGTTAAGAGGTGTGGTATGGAGAGCATTTCTAAAAAACACCTACCCTGCTTCGTGCAAAGATGTTCAGGCGATTCCAATGAGGAACTACTCATTTCGTCAGAGCTTATGAAGTATAAAGCGAAGTGGCAAAGGTATTATTATGTATAGTAAAGATATTTAGATTGCACAAGGCCGAATGTAACTGTATTGGATTGATAAATAGGAAAAGAAAAATAAGAATAAGATTATTGCCGAGACACAAATAAATGTGGACACATAATAACTCAACACGAATAGAGGTAAAAGATAAGAAGGAGTAGAAAGATCCGAAGTAGGATGAAAACCTGCTACATGAGCCCTCAATCATACTATGCCTCACCATCGCACAAAGACGAAAACGAAGAAGGAGTTGGTAGGATATAAAAGATTGTCGGTATGGAGGAGCCATAGAAGTAGGATTACGATCAAATAGCGATGTGACAATGTTATTAATAATCAACGTTATATGTTGAGAAGTCATGTACAGACGATAGTTCTTCGAAAGAAGTCTATCCAAAAAATGAAAATGAAGACCTTCTCAAAATAACCATTAGGATCTTTTAAAGTATGTTAACTAAAGACAGAGAGCACTAGTACATATGAATAGTAAGGTATGAAATATAGCTCATTCAACAACTTGTGACTTCTCAAACACAACTTCATTTAATGTGTTGAACAATGCGATATTCGGTAATGGAAATGTGGAGTAGACCAGAGACTAATAAAACATAGCCTCTTAGGGTTCATATCAATGAAATATTGTTCAAAAACATTTTTAGCAGTAGAAGTGGCTCAAAACAGATGAAAGGTAGAAAATGTAGGACTTGGAACCTGATTAATGAGAGAAATGAGATAATTGCATCAGTTGGGGAGGAAAGGACAATATAAAAATGAAAAAGATCATGGTGGCTATAACAATCTATTTTTCAGTAGAGGTGATAGAGTTTATCACGAAACCAGTTAACAGAGAAGACAGGGTTCGACAGAATCATAAGATCGACATACTGACGGTAATCATTTGTATGAATGAGAGACGTAAATTAAGTACTCATTCATGTAAGATTACTAATGTTAAAAATTTTTAACGGTAATTATCTATAAATAAGAATTAATAATCCATACAAGTCCACATTTAGATTGTTAAGGATTTATGAAAGAAATTACCTACTACAAAACGTGAGAGAAAAGCTGCTCGCGGAGAAAAGAGATAGTTGAGGCCTAATACTCTGAAGAAGGTCGATGCAAAGAGGAGGTATACGTGTGTTAACGAAAACGTGCGTTGAAGCAGAGGAGTGATATAACGAAGAGGGATCAAGACACAGGAAAGGGATGTTGAAAGGCTCATGAGAGAGGGGCATTGAGTGTGCATCATAGCCGTCGCGAGATCGAAGTATTAAAACTCGGAAGGGAAGGGATAATGGCGATTTTGTATGATGAAGGGAAAGTACCTCTAATTAAAATATTTGTTATATGTTGAATGAAAAGGGGTCTGCATATCTCTATTTTTTCAAATTACTAATTAATGTATATGTGATATTTATATTCCCTCCATATTAGAATGCAGAGAGGTGGAAGAACTCGCAATTCCGTCAGAAGAATTAAGAGGTGGTATATGCATAGATATGAAATAGGTCTCGTATTAAAGTGGATGATAGCATATATAGTATGTGCAGTATCTAGTGGAGTATAGATAAAACCCAAACACTCGGTATAATATACCTTATAATATATATTGAAAATATGGTATATAATAAAACCCCACTAGTGACCGTGAGGGACTCATTGAAAATATAATGGGGCTATGTATAGGTACTAAGACTATCTAGAAATACCTAGTACTAACGGGTCTCAATAACCCTACAACAGAGAGAAATAATCTACAATATTGCCCATATGATAAACAGATACATTAAGATAGTAAGTAACTAAAGTAGATCTAAACTCTAATGAGACAGACATGACGCAGAGTATCCGAACTAGTTGACATTAAGCGATAGAATTAGATACCATAAAAGAGAGATAGTAGAAGTTAGGTAAATTTAGACTATATAACGAACGGAGTGAAGGTTAAATAAGTAATTATAAGGAGATAGCGGTAGAAGGATAAGATGAGATTATAAAAGTAAAAAGTAATAAGAGCACACATAGTTATGAGTCAGTAAGTAAGAAGATAGTATACAGGATTAATTACGAATCTGTAGTAATTTAAGAAGACCCTGCGTCCCCCGCAAAGAACATATATATCATGATACTGGCGCGTAATAAGTAGAAGGGATAGTATGTATGGGAGAGTAGATAATTGAAGGAATATCTAATGTATAAGACTATCGCGATATGACGCAACGTAAGGTCGTAGGTAAGTGGAATGATAGGGTATTCTAAGTATCGTAGTAGAAGGTGAAGCCCGAATGATAAGGTAATAACGCAGGAACGCTAAATTGAGATAAGATGATGGAAGTGTGATAATATAATATTGATAACGAGATGGATGAATAGCTGGCTCAAATACGGATTAGAAGGTTATAAGTGTCTAGAAATAGTCATTATATGTCGAATAGAGCTTATAAACGAGTGAGAATTGACCGCATAGTCGTAGTAAGGATAGTTGAGAATAGATGAAGTATGATATGAAAGTGAGGTATTAAATGAAAGTTAGAGATAGATATGTCGGCGAGTTGACGGAGTGGAGTCGCGGTGGGTGATTATACACACCCCTAAATATAACTAATTACACATTATCAAAATAGTACAATATTCTCACCTAGATACATAATATTATTTACTACGCGCCAAATCTACCACAAACTTCCTCAATGCTCAAAATAACTCAGAAAAAAGGAAAATAATATCAAAATTCCTAATGAAGAATAAAATAAAAAGTAAATCATCGAATCAATTAAACAATATAATTATAATAAATAATAACCCAATAAATGACTCATGTAGAAAAACATCCTTAGATGTAATCTGTTTAAAATACTTATTAAACCTCATAAGCAACCGAACCTAGCAATGAAATCTATACTCAATAATTATAAATACATATATAATAAATAACATTGTAGGGTAAACCGCAACGATAAGCCGATCAAATTATATCGTAGAAGGCACCAACACTATTGACTAGAATATATCCATTAGCACTCCGATATTATATATAATATTCAACATAAAATAAATTTATTTATAATTATACGTACGCTATAATAGAATCTGGATAATATAATGAGCAAGTATTAATTATTCCTAATTAAATACTAAAGCTCAAACTATAAGTAACTACCATTTCATTAAATCTAAATCTAACTTCACTACTCTAATGACCTAAATTACATAATTACCTATTTCCTATTTTTCTGCATTAATTCCTCAAATTAACGTCTTTATGCTATTATCACCACAACTTTACTATCAAAATACTATAAAACAGATATATTAATAATAATATAAGTTTATAATAACAGACGTGTAATCACTCACTTATATATAAAAAAATGACGTATGTGCATGATAAGAAATCAATACTGGCTTCCTCATATGTAAAAACTCAACTCATAACGACCTACAACTCAGTCTCTCTCACATATAATAAATCAATATCAAGAACTCAATTATATATAAATTTGCTTGTGACAGCTGTAATGCTGCCCCATAGTTAACCTGTACTTAAAATAACACTTACTTATAAAGCTATAAATCGAACAATAAGGCTTATCATGGAGATGAGCGAGTGCGGCAATATTAAAGTTAAATAAGACTTAAATATACAGTATATTTTAATCCCTAGCAAGCATCCCCTCTTTTTAAAAAGTTAAAAATGGTTATACACAAGTCATTAACTACTTAATACAGGTGAAAAGGAGTCTCCCATAAAATTTATACAGGATTATTATACAACATAAACAATAAATTGTACTAAACGATTAAAAATTAATCAAAAAACTGAGTGTAACATCAATGAGTAAAGTCTCGAGTCCTTATTACCCTTACCTTAGTATTAAAACTTGTTCACAGATTACCTGACCAAATGACTCAAGCAGAACTAACATGCACAAACCTAAATAAATAATAAGAACAAATCCCATGCAGATAGACATCACCATAGGACCAACCATCACACTCCAGTAAAATAACTAAAACACTCAAGCAAGTATTTACTTTTAGATCACCAAAAACATATATCCTGCAAACTCTCAAATCCAAACGTTGAGCTAATTAATGACTTACGAATATGATCTTAGACATATACCTATTCAAGAGTCAATCCCTATATACATCTTAAACTTAACAACAGTGACCGTACGTACTTTAGTCTACACTCCAGCACTCCCAATAATATATCGGATAATACAAACATAGCTACAATATCCACACATAAACAAAACATCTTACAAATTTCTCCTCGAGTAGACACTGCGGACATATAATTTATACCTTCCACAAACCATCACAAATTAGAAAAAAATATATCAGCAATATCTATAAATAATAATTAATACTACATCTATACCTTAGAACCCATAGCTGGCACCCATTATTAAGCAAGAGAAACATAAGGCCAACTCTCAAAACCACCAAAACAAAGATAACATATAGTAGAGACAGGACGAAAACAATGAACAACTGACAAACGTCCGTAGAACAACTAACAGCTTACTGAAGTAAAGAAACAAAAAATATGAACCCATAGATAAGAACATTTACAATGAATAGGCACACAGTTCTGGGTTGCTCCAGAACACAAAAAACTCTACAAACATACCATGCCGCACTAGCAATGATTCATCAATCACAGTTACTAAACCAGCACCAAGAGTTAGATCAGACACCTACTCCTTACTTCTCCACAGCTATATTAATATATAACAAGATTAGAAATTCTGTTAACTAACAGACACGTAGGCTACCCCACCCCTCGCAAGAGACAAGGCAACACCACATTACTGAAAAATTCAAATACACACCTGCACAGCAGAAAAATAGAAATGTATTATAACCAAGAGCTGATCAACCAATAAAAGCAAATTATCATAATATGGAATGATCCACACAAAATGTTGAGCATTTGAAGATCGTGAAGTATAAGCTTCATGTAACATCAGATCTGTACTGTAATCATCTTTTGCGAATAAGCTTAAAGTGTGCGCGTACCACCACCCAAAACCTAGCAAATACTAACAAATTTATACGGTGTATTAAACGTAACCAGACCTCATCTCATAATCATCTGTCGACCAATACGAAACAGTGAACGCATCCTCTTGTCGGCATGTGTCATTCATATTCACAACAATCATATCATGTCATAAATTTATACCACCACATCACCTAGTTAACTATATTTATAATATTATTTATTAATTATTTAAGTAATAGTAAGTAAGTATTAATATATATATATATAATATAGTATATGAGAGACTAATATAGTAATATGGTAATTAAATATTAATGAATATAAAGGAATAATAATTAATAAAAATGGAGTAAAATTTATAAATAAATAGCAAGTAGATAAAATCATAACGAAACTTTAGAAATTAAATGGTAAATTAGTAAATAAAAAAATATAAACTTAGTGATAGAGATGCAAAGTCAAAATTCATAACCCACGGACACCACTATACGTTTATAATACTCGACTATAAGTATTTTATAATCGCTTCTGAATAACTAGCTCTTAAACATAATATATATTTATGGCAATAAATAAATTTGACTAAGACATTGTATATAGAAATTAAGGTAATATAACCCATAGATTAAGTCAGTGGTACAATGTCCAATAAATAACTTATAGCAATCTTTATTATCATGTTATGTACATGAAGATCTCGATTGACAGAGAGTTGAAAAGTATATAACGTTTGATAGTTTTTAAATAGGTCATTGAGGATGCGGAGTTTCTAAAAATATGATACTCCATCATACTTACTCAACTAAAGAATATACTATAATTTTTGAATTTTAGATTGCGGTACTCAATACCATACAGTGGGTCTTATCTTCTCCACATTCAATTATAAATCCACAATTATAGGGAACGTAGTTATAAAAATATCAAATATTGCAACAGGGTATATTAGTACAGTAATATTGAAAATCTACCATATACCCTATAGACATACGTAACTTCCTAACCAACATAGTAAATGATATATATATAATATTAAGATATATATATATATAGAGTAGGTAGGAGAATATATATATATACAATATAGATGTTAAATATATAATTAATATAATATATAATTAATATAATATTAATATATATTAAATATATAGTATATAATTAATTAATATATTAATATTAAGATATATTAATATATATAAGGATATATAGAATATATATTATAATATTAATATACAATATAATGAATGAATAGATATATATAATATTAATGAAAAGTAGATAAGTAGAATAACACTAATGATAAAAGTAGATAAAATTATTAATATAATATAATATATTAAAAATAAGGTATATTAATATAGTATATATATGATATAATAAATATAATGAATAAAGATTAATTATTATAGATTAATATATAAAGATATATATAATGTAATATATTAATATACTATATAATATAATTAGGGGGTTATTAATTTAACATTGCACGATATATCTAACATAATAATAGTGAGACTAGATAGTAATTATATATGTCATCATAAAATTTGCGTTGAAAATAGGTATTACAGATTAGTGATAAAATTCTTTTATTTATACACTATTGATCCTCTAATATAACGATAGATTTTTCTCAACCTCTAATGTCATTATTATATATAGCTTGAAGGAAGAGAGGTGGCAATTCACAACATGTGTAACAAAACAAACACCAGAAATAAAATTAGAGAAAGATTACAGAAATAATAAAGTTGAATACAGAAGGAAGAAGGAAACTTAGAATTCAAACTTTGAGTCAATTCAATCAAAGGTTTTGGTATGTTCAGTTCCACAGTACAA
>JABUQX010094534.1:47500-50000 GCA_015478945.1 Trachelipus rathkii | reverse complement strand
GTGTAGTGTGAAGAGAGGCGTAAATGAGAGAATAAACCAGAGTGTATTAAGAAGGTTCGGTCATATGAAAACATTGGATGAAAATAAACCGGCTGATAGACCGAGAAAAATTGGGTGAAGGAAAGGAGTGCGAGTTTGGCATTGACGAGAAGAAAGATGCATAATAGGAACGAATGAAGGAAATTTGTGATGATTCACTTTGTGGGCCTGGCGCAGGGGATGAAAACATTGACGAGATACCACGGTGGGGGTCCGTCTCGGTATTGTGAAACCCTAGAGTGGAATTTTGGATGGGACGGGGTCTTACTTAAGGGTATGAGGAGAAGGTGTAGGGGAGGGATGTTCCTTTCGACTTACGTCATGCTCTTCTATTTTTACTATTCTATTTCTGTCCATGTTTCGCACCCTACTCCCATCTGTGGAAGTGAGTGAATGGAGGATAAAGAAGAAAAAGAGTATATATATATATACTATATATATCATATATTATATATATATATATATATTATATTATATATATATGTATATATTTTGTATATATGCATACGGTATATATATATATATATATATATTATATATATATATATATATATATATATATATATATATATATATATAATATATATATATATATATATATATATATATATATATATATATATAATTCTGGTGTCGTTGGGTCAAGACGTGTTTGCAACTGGAAGGATCACACAGAGTTGAATAATCAACTCCATGGGTGGGTCCTGAATCATATTTATTTTAAATGTCGCAAAAGAAAATTTAGATGACGAAATGAATATTCAGTCAAAAAAAAATATATATAAAAAATAAAAAGATGTCTGTACATTATATAAAGTCCTAATGTCACATAAAATTTTATGTTGTGAAGAATATTCAGTTCTAGGAGATAAGAGAAAATAGAGCTACTATTAAAAGTGGGAGGATTCAGACAAGATATGGGATAACCATTTAGAAGGTCCACAGGTGTTATGGACCATAGAATAGGAAAATGAAGACGGCGAATGGGGTCCAGAGGAATCATTGAAGATACTGTGAACAGATTGAAGGGTATGGAGACTGCATTTTCAGATGGGAAGAGGATCCAGTGACACGTAGTGGCTGTGAGTGATATTAGTGTGGCCAATATGGAGGCTTGCAAGTATTATCTCGTGCGAGCGCTTTCGTTGGTTAGAGGAAGACAACTCACCAATGTTCGGCTTTATATTTCTAAGTTTTGCCCCTCGCTGATCACCTACTCAGCACTCCTGCCATTAAGACCGGAAGCCTTGTCGGAGAGCAGGATAATAGTCAGTTGATGGGAAGCGACCTTGTCGAGTGTCATCCGGGAGGTACCTAGAACACCTACAGAAAGAGGAGGCGACCATACTGGCCTCTCTATCAGCGATTCCGTTGGTAGTTACCCCTACGTGTGAAGGGATTCAATATAGTATAATTTGTTTTTTGTGATAGTGGAGCAGTGCTTCCAAACTTCAAAACCTAAAACCTTCAAAACTTCAAAACTTCTAAACTTCAAAACTTGAGCTTCCAAACTTCAAAACATAAAACCTTGTCCTTCCAAACTTCAAAACCTAAAAACTTGTTCTCCTAAATTTCAAAACCTAAAACCTTGTCCTTCCAAACTTTAAAACCTAAAACCTTGTCCTTCCAAACTTCAAAACCTAAAACCTTGTCTTTCCAAACTTCACCCTATATGAAAAGCTTTCAATTGAGTCAGGCGCAAGGCTTTGAGTTTTAAACTTTCAACATTTATACTTCTTTCAGAATTCATTTCCACTTGCTTCGTAGCAACTGTTGTAGACGGCCACCATTCATCCATTAAAGCTAACAATAGTAGTGTCCCAGAAGGTTAATATATATATATATATATACTTAATTTATATATATATATATATTTCTGATATATAATATATATACATATATATATAATAATATATATATATATATATATATAAATATATATAATATATAGTATATAATATATATAGTATATATATATATATATATTATATATATAAATATATATATATAATAATATATATATTATATATATATAAAAAAAAAATAGGTCATATATATATATATATATATATATATATATATATATATACTTCCGTTCTTTACTCTTTTTCAGCTTCTCATGAGTGACCTATCTATCACATCTTCACCAATCCACTGTAATGACGACGACTTCATTCCTCATTACTCCTTCCATTTTCAAAAAAAAACAAAAAAAAAAAAACAATAAAGCATCCCCCCTCCCCTCAATACACCAGGTGCCAAGAGAGTGGTCTTGTCTTTGTTTAACTCGCACTTCTAATTAGAGCAGAGAAAACATGTTTTTTTTTTGTTTGTTTTTTTAAATGCGTTAAAAAAAAACAGTTTCTCCATCTAACTACCTCTACTACCTTTCTTTATCTACTTACTCGACATAATTTTCTACTAAGCTACAAAATCTTATTTTAAACAAGCAACTCAAACC
>JABUQX010094534.1:0-42500 GCA_015478945.1 Trachelipus rathkii | reverse complement strand
TGAAGTTACCTTTCGAAATATAGTCCTAAGAATAGGTTTTATCGCAAGTCACAATTACATGAACAATAAATAATATATATAATTTTATTATTGCTATTCTAATCATAAATATCAAAGATATAAAATATTTTTAGATTTTAAAATAATTTATCAAACCTCGCAATCAGTAGCGCCGAAATAATAGACCAACAAACGAATACATGTATCAAATTCACATTTAACAGTGAAAAATCATTATTCTATGAAATATGAAAATTCTTCACAAAAACTTTAATAAGATTTAAGATAAATTAATAATGGAATACTGAAATAATTCATAAAAATCATGTTTTCTTGTTATTAGCCTATAGTTTATTTGAGATTTTCACACTAAATATAATGATATATTTAAGATAGATTAGGTCGATAATGTGAAATTTAATTGAGGTAAAATAATTTAATTAAAAAATAATGATAAAATATTTATTATTCATATTTCAAAAATAATATACTATTTATATTTATTAATAAAGGGTTAGTGTGTACTTGGTCTCTCTTATTTAATAGAATGTTTTAGATATATTTTGATGAGTGATTAGTCCAGTGTAGCACTATATGCATAATTGATATTATCAGCAATACTCACTTTATATATGCCTCCTTTTCCTTCAGACTTCTTGGAACCGTTCAAATTTTTTTATTATTAATATAAATATTTTTATTAAATCTACTTTTGTTGTTTGGACACTGAGTGGCCTAATTATTACCATAAGGAGTATAACCGAATTATTCCGTAGAACAGGGGATAAAATTAGGTCTAAAAGAAAAGATGAATGTTAAAATTATTAAAATGCATAAAAAAAATTACTTTCTCTCTCTCTACTCATCTCTTATCTCTCTATCTATATATATATATATATATATACTCTTATATATCTGATTCTCTCCTCTCTCTCTCTCTATCTCTATCATCTACTATATATTATATATAGTATATAATAGTAATATATATATATAATATCTTCTATCATATATATAATATTATAGATACCTGGTATAGTATATAGGTATCATTATATATTATATATATACATCTATATAGTATACTATATATATATATACTCTATATATTATATATATAATATATATATATGATATATATATATATATATATCATATATAAATGGGGGGCAAAGTCTCATATATTTTAAAAAATCTCAATGATTTATTCATTGAAGTTGTGGTAAGTGAAAACACAGTTTTTGGTTTGAGAATGAGTTTCAAAATGTTTGTTCTGAAAAAGCTATAGGGAATAATATGTTGAATATATCATCTTTGCATAGATCCAATTCGATTAGATCTTCGTTCTACACAATAGCTAATGCTTGTCTGTGTTCCCACATTGCACTTATTATAATTTTTTTTTTACATATCACCACCGACACCGCATATCCTTCTGATCTTTGTTGTAACTTTGCACGCTGTATTCGGCTTAAAAATAATCAAAAATTATTAAATTGATTCAAATTCTTTGTAATTTTTTATATAAAATTGTAAATTTTTCTAGAAACTATTAATAATAATAATAATAATAATAATACATAATAAATACATTTATATTTTTTTTATTGTACATCTACTGAAAAAGAGCCTGCTTGCTGATGTGAAAACATAGCCTCTCTTGTGTTTACGATAAATTGGATTACAAAACCACATCATAAAAAAGTGGAAGAAAGTCAAAAGTTGATTTTGGTTCTGCACAAAATTTTCACTCAACTCTCAATATAATAATAATCATTAATAAATAATAGATATATCTCCTTTATCGATAATAAATTGAGTTTACCCTTTAACTTTTTACCTGAATTAAAAAAGCAATCGCCACTATCCTACCTCTCATCTCACCACTAATAATAATATATAATCATTCAATAATAATTCTGCATAATAATAATAATATTGACTGACGATATCAATTCCATTCAATAATGTAATATTACATCTTACATCTATATAATAATATTTCTCTCTCTCAAAAATAATGTGCGGAAATCTCTACTGCATCCATTCTTCTAGCTAACAAGTCTCTATGCTTTTCTTAGATCTTGTTCCATTCTGCTACTCTTATTTCCACTCAACATAGTGGTATATCTCGATGACACATAATAATATACAATAAATATCTTAATCTCTGCCTCTTCCACCGCTCGTCTTTTTTTGTTTAATCATTGCTCAATATCAATTCTCATATATATATATATCTCTATCTATATATATCTCTATATCTTCATATCTTACCATACTATCATGTGTTATATGTCTCGTTAAACGCATACCATATATCTATCTCTCTCCTCACTCTCTCATCATCTATATTCATTATTTATTAATATATATATATATATATATACTATAGCTATATAATATATACCGTAATATATAATATATAATATATCCTATATATCTATATATATCTATACTCTATAATATCTTACTATATATATATCTACTCTTTCTCACTTATATCTTATCTTATCTCTCTCTCTCTCCTCTCTCTCTATCTATTCAGTATTATTCTTATATCTATCTATACTCTCCTAGCTATTACTAATATCTTACAATAGTATTCATATACTATATTTTCACTTACTATCTCTCTATGCTTCATCATCTCTCTATCTATATCTATCTCGGTATTACTTCATCTACATCCCTCGTAACTATTATTATACTACATATATTTATCTACTCTATACTATATTCATACTATATATATATATATACTAATACTAAATTATATATTACATATATACTATTATATTAGGGGTGTACCAAGAACTGAAACTTTTCAGTTCTGGCCAGATCACTGGAATTAGCCTAGAATCTGTATCAAAAATCTGGCCCAATTCTTGGCTGAAGTCCTTAAATTTTTATAACTTTTCTCTTTTGACTATAAAGAAACATAAAAATAAAATCAAATTCTTATATATTCCACGTATTTTTACTAAAATTTTTCATATATATATATATCTATCTAATATATACTATATATATATATATATATATATATAGTAGTATCTATATATATTTATCTTATACTATATATACTATACTATAATATATAGTAATATATATATATATATATATATATATATATATTATATATATATATATAATAGTTGCATGAATATATTAGACGACCAATAATGAGCTAAGAAACAAAGTTAATAAAATAAAAGTATATATTATATATATACTATATATATATATATCTCAATATATAAAATATATAATATTACTAATCTATATATATACTATATATTAATCTCTATATATCTCTCTATCTATATATATCCTAATATCTTATACTATACTTCCTATAATCCTTTCAACACTGATTTTATAAAGTACTCTCTTTCACTTCATTAATTGATTTGCAAATTTGTCATAATAACCTCACACAATGTTTTAAATACCATCATCTCATATAGGGTGCTTGCTTTAATGATGTTATACTCTCAAATCTATAATAAGAGTGTAAAATATGCCTCCACAGAAAATAAAAACAAGGTTGTATCCACTTCTCTTCTCTACTCAGACAATAAGGTAGGCAGTCTTAGCTATTTTCGGACTTCGCAGAAACAGGAAAGAATAAGTACAGATGCTATCATCATTCTAATATAACTCACTAATAATTTAATTAATTTCAATCACACTCACTCAGAATAATCAAAAAATTTTTGAAAATTTGTAAAAAGGGAGACTATCATCCACTTATTTTCCCTAGAACAGAATGAAATATTCTCCCTATACTGAGTATTGCTGATCCGTAGATTTATCAAGATGTATTATAAGTGAGTATTCTTATTATGAGGATGAAGATCTAACCATACTATACAGATACGAGCATCTAAGAATAAGATATGAGAGAAGAGCACTAATAATCATTTACTTCTTATCAGTAGTAACTTAATATCACCAAATCCACTTATGGTCTCTCATAAATCTCATCTGCAGAAAATGCAATCTCTTACTGGGTATATGTATATGGACACTATCCTCTCCTATGAAAACACATATATACACCTCACACTCATGCATTATGATTACCGAGCACTAATAGCGATTCATTAACACTACTATAACTTAATTGAGCCCTTATTTCACCATTGCTCACTTTATGTTCAACGCAAAATATCTTGGATGCCGTATAGTTAATGAAAGATTAATCTAGTTTAGAGATAGATTATAAGTTATCACTGGTGCAGGGTTAGTTCCGGAGTGAACCGGGTTACTACTTAAGTGTATATACAACTTCATAGAGTATATTGGAGATTCAGAGTATTTGGGAAGTTTATTACTATAAGGCTGATGAAGATATTATTTATACTAACAGATAGCATATCGCGATAGCCTATAATATTCGAGGGTAGAATTGAATGATCTAATGTCTAACTCTTTTTACGATTCTACCCTCAATTGGAGTGCTTTGAAAATAAATCTTAATAACTGAATTTCTTCAAGGTTCTATTTATTAATTAACAAGTAGATATCGCTATTATTTTATACTAACAATAAATTATTACTCATATAATATGAGTAAATATGATACAATCATGTAAGTAAGTGTTATATATATATATAGTATTAGAGTTTTGTTATATATATATATTTGAAAGTTAATGATAGCGAATAATTATGGAAATCCAATTTTAGTAAATCTTCGAAATAGGAATATATATAACTAATGAAACTTTATGGAACTATTATGATTTTAAGCAGGAAATAATACATACGCTAAAGTTTCTTCTTATGATTTATTCATAAACTTTAAAATATTGTTATATTAAAGATATGCTTTATTATTTACTCACTCAAGAACAAGTATAAAGTGTATTATTTAATAAGAGAAATAGTTAAGGAATTATATTTATTATTACATCAATTTTCATAATTCATTTTAATAATATGACTAATAGTGGTAATTATAAAAGATAATATACATGAGACTTGGATCTCACATTTATATTTATGCAGTACCCACTTATACCATTCAAGATATGTTTAAATTAACCTTATGATGGTAATAGATAACATATTTTTGATTTTTAATGAATAAAAAATTGAAATTAGTTTGATATAAAATCCCTGGGCATAGATTTTAATATATATATTATAGTAGAATATATACAATTTACTAGGATTAACACTTTTATTACAACATTAGGTTTTATTATTTAGATAACTACGCAGTCCTATGTATAATTTTGTAGTCTATTATATTGGAGGGGATCCCCTTGGGGATAACTTGAAAAATTTTGCATAACCTTCCAGATTCTCACTCTATTAGGTTATTGGACAATACTAATAGTGGTATAAACGGAATGGTCCAGCATATACTATATAAATCCATATAATTTAGTTATTAATATATAAATAACTCGACAGTTGTTGGTCAAGGATGTGTATGGTCCGTTATTAACATAATTCCGATAGCTTCATAACTCTAGACAACTACAACTTAGACTCACTCTAAATCACTAAGGGGGTGATGTGGGTATATATTTGAAAAATATTAATAGGGCTAGAACTAGCTTAATCCAACAAAGTATTTAATTCGATAATGCTTAAATACCATTCTGAGAGCAAAATGATAAAGAGAGTATGCGAGTTAACCATCAGACAAGAATGTAGCTGAATAAGACAGAGAATGCACGATCTTAGAGTAATTTTAGTAATTTGTAGCATTGAGTTATAAATTAGGGAATGTAAAACAAGGATCATTACGACAAAATGATATCAGACCAGCACGTATACCTAAGATTCCATTAGGAGGTTTAATATGATATGTTACATTCAAAGAGAAGCAATAGGTGTTTATGGAAAAAAGAAGAGCTTACTTCACCTATTCAGGAAAATTGAAATAGGCGCACCCCAATTAATATACATTGTTAATAAGACATTTATTTGCTTGGAAAGAGAGAGAGACGAGTAGTAAAAATTAGAGTTGCTTGAAAAGAAAATTAATGCATAATAGAGAATTGAGGTATAGAAAAGTGATAATTAAGTACAGAAGCAGTACCCGAAAAGCAAATTGTTCTATTGAGAGAGATGTAGTCAATCCCTATAGTTTTACGTAACCAATGGTCAGAAAATGGCAGATACATCACTGAAAATAAAAATATAATGCATAAGAAATCCTCTGAATCTGGTTAGCAAATTTAAGTAGAAAGAAATTAACTTACGCAAGATTACTTTAAGCATGTTTATGAAGTTTTGTGTTTTAGAAAGTGGAAGTATATCAGTGAGTTTCAGATTAACACACTATGTGGAAAAAGGATAAGCACAAAGAAAAAATCAGTGGCTCTCTCCAAAGATGAAATTGTTATGGGAATAAATTGACCACACTTCTATATTATTATATGCTGAATGAATTGGAGGATTTTCTAAATCCTAAAATCTTGGGAAAAGATAGAAAGTAGTTGGGGATAAAATAAGAAAGTAAAAACAAAAAAGGCGGGAATCCAAACATATAGAGCAGTACTAAAACAAAAAAACACTTATTCTGCTCTCTTATTCAGCGCTCTCTCTGTTGTCTTATTAAAGTTCTAGGTATTAAATATGGAAGCACGCTAGATTAGTTTATATAGATATATATATATTATCTATTATATACCATATATATTTCATTGATAATAAAGATAATAATATAATAATTTTATTAAAATATATATACTTCAATATATTTGCCGTTTTTAATATATAATATATAGTATGTGGATATATAATAGAGTGATAGGGTATAAATATAATGATGAGGTAAGGAGGCGACTCACTATTATATATATAATAGCTCATAACTAAAATAAAAGTAATATCTTCCACGAATGGTGGTAGTACAGTCGGAGAATTCAAACACACTACTGTTGCTGGAGACGGAGTCATAAAAACACGTGAGAACTGACATTTTCAAAGCTTCCTGTGCCGGAACAATGACATTAGTCCCATAAATAATAAAAATTCGGCGAGCGCGGGAACCGGGGTGGATTGCTCTTTGAGAAATTTTCCATTAAAACGCTATGAAGCAATGTACAAAAAGATTTTTTAAGAAATTTAAACTGTTCAAACATAAAATCTTAATTTAGTACAACGCCACTTCATGAACTATTAGAGGCAAATCATCATTGAATAGATTTATACTGGAAGTTCCAAAAATTTTCATAAGTAAAAGAGAGAGAGGGAGCTCGAAATTGTTGTGTAGAACAGGGGAAACCAAAAAAGACAAAAGAGCAATAAATCACCGCCCGTGAGAGATATGAGTGAGAGTTTTGAAAAGGAAGAGAAATGGTGTCGACGCGAAAGATAAAGAATTATGGCATATCAATGACCCTTCCAATAATCAAATGACAATACAAAGATAAATAATGGAATATATTTAATACGAGCAAATGTAGTAACCAGATCCATTCACAGATACTACACCAAGAAAGTAGAAGCAAAATCTTTCAATTAAAACGGAAAATGACAGCTCACCTTGCACCAGCATAGCTTATCCTTGTAGAAAATATTTTGAAGAAAAAATGGAAAACTAAAAAGCACTTTCGACACAAACGTTTCTATACTATAAGAGAGAAATATTGTAGATTCAAGGGATGGAGCAGTATCTGCGTTAGGTGCAGCTATTCACTCTCCGCGCCATGATAGCAGTGAAGGACTCATCCTTTCTATACTACCACGGATAGGTTACAATAGGGAGAGTACGTCCTTACAATAATTCAAGAAAATTTGATGAATAAATAAGTTATTATTTATATTATTCTATTTATACACTGACAACTTCTAGGCTTATTACACGCACGCAATATTGCAGGGTTTAAAACTAAATGGTATCATCAGTAGAATACTCCTATGTGCAAAGTTTTATTGGAACGCGGGCTCAATGTGTTCTTCATCTGGAAATTAAAATCGTTTGTTCAACAGCTCTCTCTGGAAATTGACTGTGCACAGCAAAACATAAGGAAATTGAGGAAATGGCGGTTCGCGGGCGTACAATCAGCAATCCTCATAATGCATGGAGAGTAACAACTTAGTCTTTGAGATGGAGCATATATGATAAATGAAACTATATAGATACTTATATGATATTTTATAGAAGAATATCTCCGAACTTTCTCACAATAGGATTTGTATATCTTCGTTCTTCATACTCATTCATTCATTCAAATACTCTTCACTTTCTCCTATTAAAGATGCCTTATTTTTCCAAAGAACAGTGTGATTTAATACATACGAAATCCTGCAAGGACACTATCTTTCTCGTCTTATCATCCATTTCGATCTCATTCGTTCTCCAGTTTTTAATGCTGCTAATGAAACCTTCTCACATACTACGTAAATAACATAAAGAAGACTAATTTAGGATGCCACAATCTTGCAATAGAAGCTCATCATTTATGCAAATTCAAGATGTTAATACAAGGTTGAATAGCACATATTATTAGATTCTATAAAGAATTGAATGTTTGAAAAGACCTCCTGTCCAAGTATTAATATTATAGAACAATTCAATCATATTTATAGCTTTGTACATGCTAATAAATGGCAAAATACTTGAAAGAATTCTTGGAAGAGTTTTGCAATCCATTTCATCAATGTTTTCAGAAACATATATATAAGTTCACAAAATCAATTATATATTATCATCAATTATATTTATCTACATATTTGAGCTATTCTATCAATGCATATCTCTCAATAACTACCTGAGATGACAGTCAGAGAATATATAAGAAGAGTCATTTTGAAAGAAGGTATTATAGAGTTTAGATTTTTAGAATAAAAAGGAAAGTAGATAAAGTGAATTCATAAATAGACATTAATATCATAACAAGAATAATTGATTTACAGTAATTTAAATTGTATATTCTAAATGGAATTTATAATCAAAGAAGCCTTAAAATCTTCAACTCAACAGCCCAGTGGTATTAGTGAAAATGGATGCTTGAATGAAAGAGAAAACACACCTACTGACCATGAAAAAATTCCTGTAAAGGTAAGTATTATGATTGATTTTTCTGCACCATTAAGTATCTTATTAACGGTTTACTGCTAACTCTTTAATTTCTCAAATTTTATCTAAAAATTTAACTGCTTATTATATTTATCAGAAAATAAAGATTTGTCTAAAACAATCCTTGAAAAATCTTGGTCTACAAATCAATGTTGTCTATTATTATTATTATTATTATTATTATTATTATTATTATTATTATTATTATTATTATTATTATTATTATTATTATTATTATTATTATTATCTTAAAGTTATCTACATTACAATCGGTGGTACTATGTATATACATTACTACTATCACCATCACAATCTATAATAATACAAAAAAAAATATTCTGAAACATATATACAGGTAGAAGCTTCACACAATTAAAGAAACTAAAATGAATGTTCCTCTCTGATTGATGGTGAATTCACTTGTTTGATAATGAGATTTTTTATGTACCGTACCTGTGTAGTAAATACCTCCCATTTTGCTCAAAATTTATTTTGGGTATGTGTTTCTATAGATTATTTTTTTGAGCTTTAGTGTTTAGCAGGGTTGTGGAGTCGGGAGTTGGTAATTTTGAAGAGGGTGGAGTTGGAGTCAGTAATTTTGTAGAGGGTGGAGTCAGAGTCGGTAATTTTCAAGAGGTCGCAGTCGATAACTTTCATGATAGTCGAATTGTAGTCAGAAAATTTTGAACTGACAAAGTTGTGAATTGTGACTCTGAGAGTGACTTCAATCACTTCATGCAAGTTTACTGACTTGCGACTTCCACAGCACAAAATGTAATCGCAAACTTCGAAGTTTTTTAACCTGCACCTTAAGGTTTCAATTTGGATTATATTCTAATAAATTCAACCTTCAACCTTATACTATCTATATTTAAGATTTTGAAGAAATAAGACTCCATGGTTCATAAAGAAATTTCTCCCATTGACAATGATATTCTACTAACTGCTGTTTATGCTGATCCTATCTACAGGGTTAGCTTAATTGAAGATCAACAACAAAAAGCTAAATCTACACTTTGCAACATGGCCATTTGTATTAAAGGTTTGCAAGGAATTCAAGAAGATATATTGTAAGTGATAAAACTACAGCTATCCCCATTACTTATTACCTTCTCAAGTCATTCTTCAGAAAGCTCAGAAGATTGGTATGAAAAGTTTTTAGATATTGAAGAGTTTAGTTGAAAGCGTTGACTGGTTCAAGAAAAAGATCAAGATCCTTCCGCATCCTTGTACACAATATTCCATACCTTTAAACAAAATTTCTTTGCTTCACTGAAAGAAGTGGTAAAAATTGATATATCTTCAAAGATTAAATTAGAAGAGGCCATCGAAAAGTATCCAAACATTATACAAGAATCTGCAATTGCTGTTACTGCTCTACCCCCAATGAAAGTTAGAATTGAACGGCTTTTTCTGCTCTGCATTATAAAATCAGACCTAACAGGAAAAATGAAGGAGGACCTGGCAGGTGCTATTCTATTTTTAAGAACTAATTCATTCAGTGAGTAGATGTAAGTTCATGTAACTAAGTAATGTAGCAGTTTATATATATATACATATACATATACAGAGAGAGAGAGAGAGGAGAGCAGAGGAGAGGAGAGGAGGAGGAGAAAGAGAGAGAGAGAGAGAGAGAGAGAGGAGAGAGAGAGAGAGAGAGAGAGAGGACATGGAATGGAATGGAATGGGTTACACCCATTTTTAAATGTTTGTTCTCAAATTCTCAAACCTTCTTAAATGATTTTGAATAAAGAAAATGTTTAAAATGCGAAAATAAATATTTTTAGTAATTTTTTGAAAAATGCTAGTGGAAAATTTCTTTTTTTGGGGTAAACAGGTAGGTAAGGCTGCCTTTAAAATTAATTTAATTTCTTATTTCATTACGTTTGTGATTTACTAATTTAATTAATAAAATAAGTAATACAAGTATTAAACGTGTTAAAAAATAAATTTGGGTAAAACATGTAAAACTAAACTTGACATTACTGAGCATCATATTTTTTGGTGAAACTTTACATTACGCACAAATTTATTATCTCTCGAAAACTACGATACTTTTGCTAGCTGTTCAAAACCAAGAATCCATGTATAAAGTTTATCTGTGTTATAAAAAAAAAAAAAAAAAAAAAAAAAAAAAAAAAATTAAATAAAAAAAAAATATTTTTATTATTTTTTTAACATTCCTGTAATAAGCTTCTATACGCTGATTCCTTAAATACAATTGCTCTCTTGTGGCATCAGTATCCTGAGACATTACATAATGTAAAGCCTATCTATTTTTTTTTACATACATACTCTCTCAAAATATAATATATAATACACTGTATATATCATACATAATTTGCATTTATACTTCTATTTATATAATAAAGGGAAAAAATATTATTAAAAAAACTAAAAAAAAAAATTATTTATATATTTATAATATAGTTAAAATATAGCCACTAGTTTCCACCTCACACCAGTTTTTCCCCAATTGCTTTAATCTCCAAAAAGTAAAACCACTTAATAACTTAAAAAAATAATATCATTAAATGCAATTACCTTCCTGGAGAATCTTAATTTTACAACTTTTATATGCTTTATACAAAATGATGATCTCTTCAGTCTTAGAGATTGTGCATAGATCTTAGCATTTTTTTGCAATTTTTCAAAAAAAAATTTTTCTAAATGGGGAAATTTTTTTTGAACTGAACCTCTAATTTATTGGATTTTAATTTTGAAATAATATTAAAATATAGTTTTTATCTAACAAAAAAACCTTTCCCAATTATATCCATAGTTTACATTAGAAAAATATAGCACATTTTCTAAACTTACCCATTTTACCCACCGAAACCAGTTTTTTCCCTCATTTGACGCATATATATATATATATATATATATATATATATATATATATATATATATATATATATATATATATATATACATATATATATATATATATATATATATATATATATATATATATATATATATATATATCTCAATCATCATCATCATCAAAGATTGGTGGTAAGGTGTGTAACATGCACTGGAAACAGAAAAGTAGTAGAAGAATATGACGCAAGTTGAAAAGAAAGCCCAGCCTTACCACCTCCTTTATACCTTTTAGTGAGAACTCACAGCAGCCATAAAATCCACCCTAGAGCTTCACAGGGCCGCGACTTACCCTCACTATGGCATCCCATCACAGGGAGTCCATCCTTGTCTGGTGGGCCACAAGCAGTCATACCCTCTTTACAAAACCACCACCTTCTATTATGCACCTTTCTTCTCAGCCTAACTCCCAAATCACATTTCTCTCCTCCAGGCATTCCTGTACTGACTCGTCCACTTTTTCTTCGGTCTCCCAGGCAGTTGATTCCCAGTACACTCACCACTATACGTTCGCTTAAACAACCAACTATTTGATCTCAACATACTTTCATTTATTCTCTCTACCCCCTTCTTCACACCACACAACTCTCTAAACGTTCATTCCTCATTTTATCAATTCTTCTCACACCTAACACACCCCTAATACTGTCCATCTGAACACATTGTACTTTAGATCCATACATCTTATTCCAGACCATAGTCTCACTATTATACAATAACACAGGTAACCACATACCCTCATGTAAGAACCTGGGGAACTCCAGACTTAGTCCCTTTACATCCACCAACAATTTAATTGCATCAGCCACCTTCCTGCCATTCATGACTTTCCTACTACTCTCTGCATCATCCTTTCCTTTTTCATCCAACATATATCCTAAATATTTAAACTCAGACATAACTGCACACCAAGGACTGTCCTCACTCACAACTATAACTTTACTCTTATCTACATTTACTTTCAAACCCCTCCTTTTACACACCCTGCCAAATCTCTACCTATCCTCTCCAACTCTTTTCAGATTCCCCACACCAAACCAAATCATCTGGGTATAATGTAGGCAGCCTCCACTCTCTTCCATTCTCCATCATCTCTAACACCATCCCCTGCCACCCCCACCCTCTAATTCTTTCTATAACCCATCCATATACAAATTGAATAACCAAGGAGACATAACACATCCCTGCTTCACTCCGCTATTTATGTTAAACCAATACTTTTGACTCCATTTATTCTTATACACGCTTCACTATCGTCATACATTTAATTATTTTCAGAAGCTTACCACCAACACCATATATCACTATACTTTATTTGATCTATAGGTAATGCCTTTATTAAACAGTAATTTTACTATAATAAATGTTAACTTTTAAATAAAATTTGCATTCAAACTGGAATGGAAAAAGACATACATTACTTGAGATAAATAAATATATATATATATATATATATATATATATATATATATATATATATATATATATATAATATATATATATATATATATATATATATATATATATATATATATATATATATATATATACACTTTCCAAATGCGGGTAAATAAAATATTATATTAAATAAATGTAGAATTATGTATATAGATATGCGTATGTATACATAGGCATATTTATATCAATAGGAAAAAAAATAAATGAAGAATATGTATAATAAATTTGATAATAATACTAAATAAATGAAAGATATAAATAAAAATAAGAAAAAAACTAGACTTTATCTTTAAATTAATACTTGCTTTATATATAATAAAACTATTTTTAAGGGTACATATTATTATTCTCTACAATTCTCTTTATAAAAGAAAATCAATTTATTTCTAGCTATTTATATTCTTTATGTTTAAAAATATATATATAGTTATTTAATTATTCATATTCGTTACAAACAAAATTAGATTTAAATTTTTATTATTCGGAATCTTTATTTTTAACCAAAAACCTATATATCTATTTTTAATCTTCTTCGTATAGTAAATATATTATCTTTATACAGGCCGATCTTTTTTTTTATTAATTACTTTGAATGCTTCTCTGTCTAACGCAAATATTTAAGAAGATCGGTGCCAACGTGAAAAATATTCTCCAGTCTTAGAGACAACAACCCTTTAATTTTAAGTTTATAAGTTATGAAAAGATACTAAGGTTCGTGGTTAAGTACCTTGGGAAGTGAAGACATCTCTGAAAGGGTTGCTAAAATCTGGATGATGAATTGTTTCTCCTCTGAGGATTCCCTTCCTTCAACGGATAGAAGAGAAATTTTCACTAGTGGCCTCGTTTCAATCGCCGGTGATGTTTGGTAGACCTGTAACGATGACTTCAGCTCCTGACGATATGGAAGATGTTAGATCCAAACCAGTTATAGCCTCCAAAACCAGGAAGATGGAGGTTCCAAACCCAAAACCTGAGAATGAGACACACAAATTAAGGTTATCAGGAAATTCCCCTCAACCCCGCGAGAGATTATAGTTTACTCGATAATTCAGATATTCAACATAAAATTATACAGTACTTTACTCGAAATACTTATATATCTGAATTCTGTTATTTACAAACTACTCACAACAAACAACAAATCAATGAAAACTTCCATTTCAATCTCAAAGGAACAACAATTAAAGTTAAAATTTACAAATTTACATAGTTATTTACATTAAATTTATATTGTTCATTACCCCACTACGTTAATTCTAAATCTCAAAGAAATGCTTCTACCCTCCCGAGCAAAAACAATAGAAACTCAATATTTACCCTTTAGTAGGGACCAGTATGCGATGTCCAAGATGTTTGAAAAATTCCTTCTGGCGTCAATATATTTAAGGATGTTAATTATTTATCTTTCCTCTCCTTGATGGTAAATCTCTTGATTATGATTTTAAATATTTCCTAGCTGTGAGATGGGGAAGACAGAGACATGTTAAATCCATCTCATTCCTCCCCACCCGTCAATACCAGCATTGACGCACATTGGACACTGAGGTTATATTTTCTAAACAATTTCTCTTTGTACAAATCAAAATCTTTTTCTTTCACTATTCTTTGTCAAATCTAATTTTGTTTGTAAAGAATACGAATAATTAAATGACTATATATATATTTTTAAACATAAAGAACCTAAATAGCTAGAAATAAATTGACATAAATAGCTAGAAATAAATTGATTTTTTTTATAAAGAGAATAATAGTATGTACCCTTAAAGAGAAAGATTTTGTTAAATATAAAGCAATATTATTAAAAAAATAAAGTTTTGTTAAATATAAAGGAAATATTAATTTAAAGATAAAGTAGTTTTTTCTTAAATATAAAGTTTTGTTAAAAATAAATAAATCCCATTTGTCTATGAAATTTTATACAAAGAAATAAAGAAATACCAGTTAAATATAAAATTTTGTTAAATATAAAGCAATATTATTAAAAATAAAGTTTTGTTAAATATAAAGAAACATTATTTTTAAAAATAAAGTCTTTTTTTTCTTATTTTTATTTATATCTTTCATTTATTTATTATTATTATCGAATTTATTATACATATTCTTCATTTATTTTTTTTCCTATTGATATAAATATACGTATGTATACATACATATATCTATATACATAATTCTACATTTATTTAATATAATATTTTATTTACCCGCATTTGGAAAGTATATATATATATATTTTTTTTAACAATTTATTTATTAAAAGCCATTACCTGTGTCTGTTTTTTTGTAACAATGCAGCAGAGAGTAAGAGTTGTAAGTCATTTAAAAGTTGGTAAAGTTTTTGTAAAGAAGAGGCACAGTGTGAGTATTGATAGTATTGACAAGTCATTTCTGTGATATATGTAATATTGACAACATAGTGGATGCATATTTTACGTGGTGTTTAGAGCAATTTAATCCAATCTAATATTTAACAGGTACATCATAATAATTAGAAGTTCCTGGAATTACAAGTAGATGATCATCATAAAATTCATCATAAAGGTATTCCCGAGCGAGCGTGGTTCCCTGAAACGAGCAGCTACTGAGAGAATCTTCACGCTTCCACCTAGACAGAGATATTCATATTACCGCCACACACAGAGAAAGACTCCTCCTTCGAAGTACAAAATCAGACTCAGCGAGGAGACTTTCTTGAAGAAGAGTGCTTCATCTAGATTGTATAGGTGGGTGCTTACTTCAATTGTGGTGGGAATCAAAAACCTACCACATAAAGTGGTAGCAGAGCGTAGTTGTTCCTTTTAGGGATTCTACCGGCTCTGCAGCTGAGTGTTGTCAAAGTGTCACTCAGCTGCCATTGTCGTCAGAACATCATCCATCATGACTGACAGGATGAAAGTTACTGGGTGACGGGAAGACAGAAGATGGGAAAGCACCACTGAATGATCCCGTCCCACTTTCAAACCAAAATGATATGCAGTCCAGTGTTGTCAATCCAGTTCAGGAAAATCAAAGAGCGACTCAGAGTCCAACGGTAGTTACCGTGGATGCTCAGTTTTTTCAATCCGTGTTACAACAAAACACCCAGCTAATGGAAAAGATGACAGCTTTGATATCCGCGATGGAAGTGGATAAGAAGCCTAAGAACATGATTCCTTTAGGGAAGTTTAGAATAGAAACTGGTAAACCAATGGTCCTGTTTCTCGACAGATTTGAACAGTTTAGTGTGGTTCAGTACCCTGGATCAATGGAAGGGATGGTAGCCTTATTGGGAAGCCACCTCCAGGGTTCTGCTTTAGAAGCTTACAATATAGTTGCTGCGACATCAGCTGAATATCCATTCGTAAAATCCCAACTTTTGCAGTGGTTTAGAGAACATCTTAAGAAAAAGGTGAATACGGAAACCAATGCATTTACAACAGCAGTAATGAAAGAAGAGGAAGATGTGCCACTGTTTGCTTTGAGATTGTTGGGATTGGCGCAAAGAGCATTCCAAGGGAATGATGTAAAGAGAATGCCCATAGTCCGAGAAAAATTATTAGATAGTGTGCCGGAAGTGGTCAAGACCAGAGTGGAGGATGCATTAATGGGAGTAGAGGTTACGCAGGGTTCAGTAATTCCTTGGGAGCAATTAGTAATTATGGTGGACAAGGTTTACAGAGGAAATAAGAAAAAGGAAAATCCAGTCGTTGAAGTAGTAGATTTGACGCAATCATTACATATGTCCACCATTCCCACACAACATCAAATGGCGCTACCCATGTATAATAACCATGAGGGATTGTGTTGTTGCCGACGGACGCAAACACAACCCCAGCTCCGAGCTGTAACATCTCAGAGAACCAACAACCCAGCTACTCGAGATGCAACCCCAATAACATCAAGTAATTACAGCAGGCCACAAAGATATGAACCATCAAACCAAATCCCCACAAGAGAATTCAGAAACGGGCAACGAAACTGTCAACAGAGAAATCAAAATGGTTCATCAATCCCCATCTGTAACCATTGCAAGAAAAGAGGGCATAACATGAGTGAATGTTGGAATCGGCCCCAATGTATGTATTGTGGTAAACGAGGCCATATCGCAGAAGAATGTTATTTGGAACAGAACCGCTGTTTGAAATGTAAAGAGGTCGGCCATTTAGTAGGGGATTGTCCCAATGGTCTAAGCCAACCTACGGCACAACCACGAATAACGTGCCCCTTTTGTAACAACAAACATTTAGGTAAAGATTGCCCACAAAGATCGGGAAACGATTGGGCTCTGGCATGGAAGACCTCATGCCAGAAGCAGCAACAACAGCCAAAGTAGTAGATGAATATGCAGGGGGATCTTGGGGAATTGATGTTGAGGAGGATGATCCTGGAGAGTCGCAGGAGATTCTCGCGAAAATTTTCATCACACGACATCGGTTCAAGTGCCCCCGTTAAACATCTTTGCGAGCCCACAAGGGCAGGATCAGGTACAACAGGTATCTGTGCTGGTTACAGTTTGTGAGAAAGACATCCCATCAGAGAAAGAATATGACCAAGGAGGGGAGGACTCCCCAGCTTTGACAGAAAACAACCCTAAGAAGAATAGAAAGAATGAACAAACATTAATAACAGAAAATGGGAACGAAACCGAAAGGGATGATAGTTTCTCAGAGAATGTCATTCACTATCATATAATAAGAGCTCCCGAAAAGACCTTCATCTTACAAGTTACAATAGTGGACCAACCACCAATGGAGCCTCTTACAGCCTTTGTAGATACAGGGGCAGAGGTGAGCCTTATATCGGCCAGTTGTTTCCATCTGTTGGACAAAAAGAGGAGTCCTATATTGCCCACTGCTTTCAGAGGCATTACTGGAATAGGGAGTGTCAGATTTCCAGTCCTAGGGGAAATAACGATAGCATTAAGATTATCCACAAATTATGTCCTGAAACCGGGTCGTTTTGTCGTCGTCCCAGATCAACTGTCAGAATACGACTTGGTTTTGGGATATGACATTTTCAATCAAGAACATCTTTTGCCTGATCTGTACCATAAAGAATTAGTAATCCAACATGGGAATTATGTGCAGACAGTAGCGGTGGATATGAGACAAGGCTTACTTAAAGAAGAAACATGTGCCTTAGTAGAAGCAGTAAGTATCGAACCTAAGAGTTGTATGATGGTAGAAATTGAAAGAAAAGGACGAATTCCTATAAAGCAACCCGTTCTGGTGGAGGCCTGGTGGGGATTGATAAGAGATATCAAATTTAAACATTCCTTATTAACTTTTTCGGGCGAAAGAGCCTTAGTAATATTGCAAAATAATGGGGAAACAACTAGGAAATTAAAAAAGGGAACGATTGTAGGACAAGTGGAAGAAGTTACTACGGTGGACGATCCCACTGTGAATGTAGTAGAACTGAATGAACAAGGCCCTAATGAATACTCCGAGTGGAATCCTGAAAATTTAAACAGCGCTTTTTGATTAGGTGAGGCAGATTTGACATCGGATCAAAGGAATCAAGTAATCAGATTGCTAGAACGTTATCCCTCTGTCTCGAGTTTGGGAGATTCTGATGTGGGCTGCACAAATGTCATTAAGCATAAGATCGAAACATTGACTGAGGATCCTGTGCAAGTGCCAGTCAGAAGGTTACAAGGCCCCATGCTCAGAGAAATTGAGGCAGATTGCAAGAAATTGGAAGATGAATTAATCATTCAGAGAAGCAAGTCACCATACTCAGCCCTGGTGGTACCCATTAGAAAGAAGGATGGTTCAATCAGATTGTTCATTGCCTATCGGGAATTAAACAAAATCACAAAGGGAGATAGTTTTCCTATCCCAAATCTGATTGATATGTTATTCAGCCTCCAAGGCATGAAATATTTTACAACTATAGATGTAATAAAAGGTTATTATCAGGTGGAAATGGAGGAGACCAGCATTGAGAAAACCGCCTTGACCACTCCATTGTCCCATTGGGAATTCCTACGTATGCCGTTTGGGGTTAAGAACGGCCCTGCCACTTTCCAACGAGGGATGAGATTTGCTCTAGCACATATACCATGGAACGAGTTCATGGTGTATCTGGATGATGTCCTTATTATTAGTGAGACATTTGTAAAACATCTAGAGATCTTAGAGAAGGTTCTATCAGCATTTGAAGAAACAGGGTTTAAAATAAAACCAGCAAAAACTTTCCTCTTAAGAAAAGAAGTTCAGTATTTGGGTCATAGAGTGTCTGAACATGGTATGATCCCCTTGGAAAATAATCTGCAAGGAATTATGAAGTTTCCAGTACCAACCACCGTTAGGAAATTACGGCAATTTCTGGGCATGGTGAATTTCTATAGGCGTCACATCGCTCATTGCTCAGAAATAGCCAAACCACTTTTTGAATTGTTGAGTAGCAAGACTCTAAAATGGACAGAACCATGTCAGGGTGCCTTTGAGGCATTGAAAGAAGCATTAACATCGCCGCAGATCCTGTCGTATCCAGATCGATCAGAAAAAGCAACACCGTTATTATTGTATGTGGATGCCTCAGATATCGGGGCAGGAGCGTGTCTCTCCCAGATCCAAACCGGGGAAGAACGTCCTATAGCTTTTATCTCCACAACGTTTAATAAAGCCGAACAACGCTATAGTACAACTGAGAAGGAAGTTGCTGCAATATGATGGGCTGTGAAGGCATTAAAACCTTTCCTCTACGGAATAAGAGTAGTCATTTATACTGATCATCAGCCGCTTTTATATTTGCATAGCATGCCGTTAGTGAACGCTCGTGTAGCTCGTACGCTTGAAGAAATAAATATAGATTACGAGCTACGGTATATATCGGGAAAAGAAAATATTGTGGCTGATGTTTTATCTTGATCACCGATAGGTGAAACCTCTGATGAACAGGAGGTCTTTCCGGTTAACACCCTTCCCGGAGGGTTTTCTGAGGTTAAAATTCCTGGAGGGGGTGATTCACTCTTTCAAGCTTGCTCTGTTGCTTTATATGGTTCAATTGACCATCATCTAAAAATTAGACAAGAAGTGGTTAAAGAATTGTTAGAAAATAGGGGTGAATATGGATTACCAGCAGGAGGAGATGCTAGGCAAGTAACTAAGCAATTACATCTCATGAGACAATCAGGTCAGTTTCCTATAACACAGGCAATAATGGCATTGGCAAATTACAACATTTACAGGTTTGGGTGTACTATGGAGACACGAAGCCGTTGAAGTTCGGAAAAGATACCGAAAGGAATATTTGCCATCTTTTGTGTTGTGGTGAAGTGCATTACAATCTGTTGGTGCCACTGCAAATACAAATGAATAAAGACAACGAAACCGTAAGAACTAACTTGATAACACCTGAGGTATTCCCGGAGTGGACATTGTTGGATGAATCAATGGAAGAAAAGGGAGTTTCTGAAGAAATACCACCGACTATTGTGGAAAATAATACCACTAATCCCCAAAACACTGGTGGGGAGGTGGAAAGAGATTCGGAATATCCTCGAATACATCATATTGTAATAGAGCAAGATAATCTAATAGATCCCTTGGAAATCGACCATGATAATATTGACGAGTTACAGAAGTCAGACTACATCTTCAGACGCCTAAAAAGAGTGATATTACAAAAATTGCTCTTCAATGGGCCACTGAAACCTTTTGCTCGTGTAAGTAAGTATATATATCTGAGCAACAATCGGGTTTATAGAGAGTTTCCCACAGGGGAGTTTGCACTGATTGTCCCACATTATTATTTGACTGAGGCAGCAATAAAAACACATTGGATGTTCGCCCATATAGGAAAGCACAAATTACATTCTCTGCTTATAAATTGGATATGGCATCCTAAAATGATATCGCCACCACCTGTTATAAGTGTCAAGCATGTAAGATCTCTAATATCCTTTACGTTCCGCCCACACTAAAAATAATCACTTCAAGACCCTTTGAATTGGTGGCGATGGATCTGATCCAATTCCCTTGTTCAGCACAAGGGAATAATTATGCATTGGTGATGGTAGATCATTATACCAAGTGGGTGGCTGCTGTTCCTCTAAGGAATAAACAAAGTATCAACGTAGCAAACGCATTTCAAAGTGTGAAGTATGCTTATTTGTAAATAAACTTATATATTAATGCTATGCTAAAATAATAAATGAATGAAATTCTTTTAAACTGCCTATCCTAATTAACAGATTAAACATGTACTGACTACTCCTTATACACCATCCTCCAATGGAGCTGTCGAGCGGGCCAATCACACAATTAGTCAGTACCTTAGAATGTCCATAAAGAAGTCAAATAGGTGGGATGAAGAGTTATCACAGGTCTTATTAATTTACAATCACACAACTCATTCAGAAACTAGCATGACTCCCTGTGAAAATATACTAAAAAGGGTGCATGAATTACATACCGGACTTCCTTTGCCTGTTGAGGAAGAATGTTGGTCAGATAGTCACAAGAGATTTGTTCCTTATGAAGTACATCAAATGGTAGGGTTAAAAGTTCATCTTCCCGGAAACCTGACTAAAAATAAATTCCATCCTAGATATAGTGGGCCTTATGAAGTAATCAAAGCGAATGACAACAAGGTCACCTATACAATAAAATCCTCAGAGGACGGGAAGCAATATAAAGCTCACCATAAGCAATTAAGGATATGGAAAATGCCCCCTGATTATTTAATGAATAATCCGACATTCCAACGATATGCGTTAAATGAAGATCGAGAACCAATGTTATATGATGAAGAAAAAGTGGAGGAAGTTTTCAATAATGAAGAAGTGGAAGTACCCATGACTAAACTCGATGAAATAAATAATTTGGATAATGATGATGACGACTTATTTGTAGGATTTACTATTGATGAGGAAATATTAGCAACCATTAACCCTCGCGCGTACGGTGTGGGCAAATTTTGCCCACACTTTTTTTTTTTGAAAAATTTCAAAGTTTTTTCAGTTCAATTATTTTTTCCTTCCAGGTATTCCTCAGAAATATGTTGAAAAAAGACCTCTGAAATTTGTGTAAAAAAATATGTAAAACTAATGAAGTTACATCGTGATATATTAAAAAAAAGTTAAATTTTTAAAAAAATACCTCCCCCCCCCCCTGCATATAAAATTTTTTTTAGTGTCCTTTGGGCTATATTGCGGTAGAGTATTGTTTTTAGTACTAATTTAGGAATATATCTATCAAATTTGAAGAGATTTCGCTGTATAGTTTTTTTTTTACAGAATTCTTAATTACACATTAAAGATTACTAAAAAATAAAACGCCATTTTTTCAAATTTAATAATTAAAAATAATAATAAATAACATTAGTACAAAAATAAGCAGATCAACTGCAAAGGTCCAATAACACATTATCTATTATGAATAGTTGTAAATTTTAGAAATTTAACCGTAAAATATAGTGTGGGCAGATTTTGCCCACACCGTACGTGCGCGTATGCAAAACGGATCCGTACGCGCGAGGGTTAAAGAAAAATTTGTAGAACTGTTAAAAGAACAGGAAAAGATAAATTTAGGGTTAGGAAAAATATTAGATAAGGAAATAGGCAGATAGAAATAGGAAACGCGTTAGGATTAGATAGTACGTTAGGATCAGATAGTATGGTTCATCGGGAGGAGAAAGATATTTAGAATGGGACACCTCTGAATTAATAGAGGAGGCTGAAGGGTGTTGGGAGTCTATGAAAGCTCCCCCGGTAACTTTGAGGGAATCATACCCTACTGACAAAACCTTTGAGGAACGCATTCAAGCGTATTCAACTCCTATAGTGGGAATACCACTGTCGGAAGAAGTCGAAATAGAGGCTTATTTAAATCAAGAACAAGATGAAGAAGATCGACAAATTCTTCCTGATGAACTATCTTTTGAAGGTTTCGAGGGCGTGGATAATTTAATAAGTGAACGCCTAACGGAGCTTACGGCAAAACAGAAAAGCAATACACGTTGTAGTAGTGCAGTGGTAATCAGCAGATTATGGCCCTTATAACTCGACCGCACCACAAAAAAGAAAACTTCCAGTGAAAGAGTAGAAAAAGTAACTCAAGTCAATTAAATGTATGACTATAACTGTATGATCGTATAGTTTCAATGTATCTAAACGAAGTATTGCATTGTGCTTACAAGAACAAACAGAACAGTACCAAGCGTGGTACTATAAAACAAAAATCAGTTTTATTTCAATGCTTAAATCCTGCTCAAAATCTTGTCTTGATACCTGTTTTTATTAATAAACTTTCTTTGTTGCTTTATTCTATTTTATCCTTTTACCTGTTTTTTATTAATAAACTTTTGTTTGTCTTATTTATTGTTTATCCTTTTTACCTGTTTTTTATCAATAAAGTTTTAGTTGTCTTATTCTTTTTATCTTTTTACCTATTCTTTATTATTATAAACTCTTGTTTGTCTTATTTTCCTTGTAGTTAGTCTTTTTATTTCAGATTTTCAACCAGAGAATATACAGTCAACGACTTCTTTCTAACTTTATCCTTCAAGTATTATCCAAAACTCATTTATAAAAGAATCTTTATTTACAAGCATGAAATATAAATCATAAGTATTGTAGGTCTCCAATACCTCTGATACGGAAGGTTAATTTTATTTACAATGAGAAATATAAAGTACAAATATTGTAAATATATTCAGGTATCTTTATATGAAAATTCAACTTTATTTACAAATAACAAACCATTAACATAATCTTTCAAGTTCAGTGTTCAATAAATGATTCAATCAATTGGTATTCAAAACAAAGTATCTGTCAATTCTTCAAAACAATGAAGTCTCAATAACCGACTTTCTTGTAATTATATGTCCCCAAATTTTCCCACTTTAAAGGTATTATTCAAAATATGTTAAGTACAAATTAAACTATATTTGGTTTTCGAAACTTTTACTCCCGGAACAAAATTCCAGGCTTCTATTCCATTTAGAACTCATTAAATTCTGTTAAGTCAAATTCAAAGTTTATGTTTATTCCTACGACCTGAATTCAAAAATTTGTAAAATCAATCGATTCCCAAAAATATAAGTATTCTTTCCAAGGTTATTCAATGCACATTATTTCTTGTAAAAGCCAACTATTCTAAAATATATCCGACGAAACCAAAATTATTCACTTTAAATTTAAATTATTTCCAATGAAAGCTAAATATCCCCCTATTTCTAAAGAAAACTAAAATTAATCACTTTAAATTTATTTAACCCAAATATTTCCAATGAAAGCTAAAATATTCCAACTTATTTCCAAAGAAAACCAAAACTAATCACTTTAAATTTATTTAACCTAAATATTTCCAATAAGAGCTAAAATATCTTCACTTTTCTGAAAGTTAAATTTTATTCACTACACATTTGTCTAAGTCAAAACTATTTCCAAAATTTTCAATCAAGTCATAATATTTCCAAATTAAGTTAAATCCAAACTATCTTTAAAATAGTAACTAAGTCAAACTAATTCCACTGAAAACGAAATATCAACTACCTTCTGAAATATTAAATCAAATCAAAGTGTTTACACTGAAAGCAAAAAAAAAGTATCTTCTAAAATGTTGAACTAAAATCAAAGTATTTCCACTGAAAGCAAAATATAAACTATCCTCCAAAAATGGTAAACTAAAATCAAGTTATTTCCACTTAAAAGCCCAAAATTCAATAACTATCCGTCTAAAAATGTAAACAAAATAAAATATTCAACTTTGTGAAAGTAAAAATTCAAATTTACTGTTCAAAATGTGAACTGATTCAGAAATATTTCCAACCGAATTCGTCACTTCATTATATGCACTCAACCAAATCAATAACATGTGTTACATAAAACAAATTAAATTTAAATAATAATAGGCTAAAATCGATCTCAACCTAACTGAATTAACAAATATCAAAATGTTAAATAAACATCATCTCATATTCTTAATTGAAATTACCAAATATAAGTGACAAATCAAAATATCGATCTCAACTCTAAACTGAACAAACAAATATCGATGCGAAAACAAAAATATCAATCTCAATCTCAATTGAATTACCAAATATCGATGCAAAAATAAAAATATCGATCTCAATCTCAATTGAATTACTAAATATCGATGCAGAAATAAAATATCGATCTTAATCTCAATTGAATTACCAAATATCGATGCAAAATGAAAATATCGATCTCAATCTCAATTGAATTACCAAATATTGATGCAGAAATAAAAATATCGATCTTAATCTCAATTGAATTACCAAATATTGATGCAAAAATAAAAATATCGATCTTAATCTTAATTGAATTACCAAATATTGATGCAAAAATAAAAATATCGATCTTAATCTCAATTAAATTACCAAATATTGATGCAGAAATAAAAATATCGATCTTAATCTCAATTGAATTACCAAATATCGATGCAGAAATAAAAATATCGATCTTAATCTCAATTGAATTATCAAATATCGATGCAGAAATAAAAATATTGATCTTAATCTCAATTGAATTACCAAATATCGATGCAGAAATAAAAATATCAATCTTAAGCTCAATTGAATTACCAAATATTGATGCAGAAATAAAAATATCGATCTTAATCTCAATTGAATTACCAAATATTGATACTAATGATCAAAGCAACCTCAAAGAAACCACAATAACGATACTTTCCAAATACTAGGTTACGTTTCAGTCAAGAATTGCAACATTTATATGTTTCAAGTTACTAGATTAAATTCAATTCACAATTTGCAATATCCCTATAATTCAAATAAACTAGGTTGAACTCAATAAATTTCAAAAACTAGGTCAAAATCTCAATTCAAAATTCTACATCAATCTATTTCAAGTAATTAACTAAGTCTCACTAAATTCCCCATAATATTGATATATTTCAAATACTAGATCAAATATATTATATAGACATATCTCAAGTGTTAGGTCAAGTATTTTATCGATATATTCCAAGTATATTTCAAGTGCTAGGTCAAATATACTATATCGATATATTTCAAGTGCTAGGTCAAGTATACTATATCGATATTTTTCAAGTGCTAGGCCAAGTATACTATATCGATATTTTTCAAGTGCTAGTTCAAGTATACTATATCAATATTTTTCAAGTGCTAGGTCAAGTATACTATATCGATATATCTCAAGTGCTAGGTCAAGTATATTATATCGATATATCTCAAGTGCTTAGATCAAATATATTACATCGACAAGCTTCAAATACTAGGTCAAATATATTGTAACTATATTTTTCAAATACTAGGTTAACTATATTATATTGATATGTTTCAAATACTAGGTTAACTATATTATATCTATATGTTTCAAATACTAGGTTAAATATATTATATCAATATTACCTAAAGGTTAGGTTCAACTCTAGCACTGTAATAATGAATCCAACCAAACTCAATTCCTTCGTTAACTAACACTTTATCAATCGAACTAAATTAACTCGCTCTTTTTATTTAAATCATATTACCTGTCCTTTTCCTTGGAAAACCTCGTACAGTCAAAATCAGTTTTATATGTCTAATCAAAGTTATTTTACTTATACAAAGAAGCTATTATAATAAACAATAATTTTTATCAAACTTTTCACAAAAATATAACGAATGACAAGATTAGACCTATCAGTTCAAAATCGAAATAAAGAATTTATCTTTAACAACTTGTCAGACACGGATCAGAATAGCGAATGACTTCAATCTGTGCGTACTGAGCCATGTTGACTTGGATTCGTGACGTAGGCACCACGTTGTCAGTTTTTGTCATGGTGTTGCCATTTCTCCTATCCATAGTATAATTTTTATACTATGGTATGCTTTGGATGTTCGGCATTTCGGAGCAACATCGTCTAATAAAAAGAAATTTTAAGCCATTATAATATTTTATCCAATTAATTTTCTTTATTTCCCCTTTTCTATTACTCGCACATCCATATTTTTATTCATTTTTCACATTTTCTCACCTTTCTTATCTCTAATTTTTCCGTACCCAATAGTTGGTTCTTTAATTTTTTTTCGTATCAAAACCCTTCATGCGCACACACTCTCGTCTCTCCTATTCTTAATAATAATAATAATAATAATAATATCAATATTCTCTTCTCATACAAAATTTACCAGCAATATTTATCCTTGATATTACCCAATGGTAGCAATAGCTAGCAATTGAAGATTGCTCATTTATGATAGCTGATTTACTGATCATTTATTTATAATAACTGAATGTCCAATTTATGCAATGTAATGAAAATTGCTACTGAATTTATTTATTTAATAACGGGACTTTACTATTTTATTCAAAAACAACTTTTGATGGCTTACCTGAGTTAGGCCCAGCTTTTTGTTTGTTTACCTTTTTAGGGGCTCTACTACACCTCCCTCTTTTAAGCTCAGCGTCGGTCTTTTAGGTACGGCATGGTCGCATCTCTAATTGGTCCGTGTTTTTTCTGATTCCTCCAAAAATTCCTCTTTTAAAACGAACCTCTTGGTCTTCATCCATAACGTTTAACTGATTTCTCATCTTGGGTTTTTACAAACCCTAAAAAAAAATTCTCTGCTCTCTACAGGGTGTATAAATGGGGATACCGGCCAAAGCCTGTACTTGACTATCTCCTTGTCATGGGTGAATAAATCTGCTTTTCCTAGAACACAATCAACTGAAATGAAACAAAAATATACAATGCAAGTCAATTAATTCCCCTTAACCTCAATTGGTCAAGAAGAAATTTCCCCACACAGCATCAGCAATTGCTGATAACGAATTTACCTAGTACTCTATGTCCACAGTCTTTTACTAAGTACTCTATGTCCACAATTTTTTCTAAGTACTCTATATCCACAGTCATTTTATTAAGTCCCTGTCTTATCTTATCCCAATTTTAAACTTCGCTTTACCAACTGACAAAAATTTTCTTAAACAGATATCACTCAAATATTTACAAACAAATTTACATTTCTAAGTACTAAACTAACGACAAATATTATTATCCATAAGCCTAAGCCTACAACACCAGGTCAAGATTTCTCATTCAATTTTCTTAACTGTTTCCTTTTCACTTTTTTAAGTCTGAGGGAAGTATTTCTCTTAATACAGTATTAGTTTCCATGTTCCGTAGATCATAAGATTTTCCTTTTTCATGTATAGTAATTACTTCAAATGGTCCATAATGTGTCATAGTTGGATTGGTTAACTTATAGCCCGGTCTTAAATTAATAATCTTTATAACCTGATCTTTTAATTATAGGTTTCATTTGCTCCTTCCACTTTGGTCTCCCTGATATGATTCCAGCTTTTACTTGGGTCCTCTATCACTACCAATTCTTTTGGTTTAATTTTCACTAGTTCCTCTAACGTTTTTTCCGGCTGACACAAACCAATTAAAGTTTCAATTTTTTCAGTTTCTTCTAGTTTAACACCCGGTTGTCCCAAACAAGATTTCTTCTCCACTTCAGCAATTGAAATTTCTTCCTTTTTACTATTGTTAGGGCCATTTCCGCTGTCCTGATGGGTTACTTGCCAAATCTGGCCGTATTGCCCTGGGTTCCTCTTTGAATCAGCTCTTTGTAAATCCTCACAACTTTTATCCCACAAAAACTTAAACCTATCATCAAATTCAGTCTCTGCCAGGGTTGGTAATCTAACATTTTCCTTCGTAGAAATTGGTTCTTCACTCGTAGTTGTTTCCATTTGTCTTCTAATCACTTCTGGTTCTACGTTGGCAATTTCTCTTTTTTCCTAATCTTCTAATGTTGACAAATTTGTGGTCTCTTCTTTACAAGCGGATAACTTTGGCAATGCTGCTTCCCTCTCTTCATAATTGGGTTCAGAGATGTTCATTTCAGTTATTTCTTCTTCAAGTCTTCTATAAGTTTCCTTCTGTCTTCGACTTTCTTCAAGGGCTTCGAGATCTTTCAATCGACAAATTACCTGCATCACACTGGTTTGAAATTCTTTACAATTCTTCATGAAGTGCGATTCTTCGCAATACAAACAAAATATCCCTGATATCGGTTCTTTTACAGTGGTAACTACTCCATCTTGAGTCTGGTTGTTGGGTTTTTCTTGCTGGTTTTCTTTTTCTCTTACTTTACGATTTCTGATTTTGTGCCCTTGCCTACCACAAAAGAAGCAGCACTTCCACTTTCGGAAGCACTGTGATTCTAGGTGGCCTCTTTTCTTGCAAAAGGTGCATTCAAGTCTTCTTATATTTTGTAATGGTCTTTCACTTTCCCGATTCTTCACTTCACAGTCTTTAATTTGGTGATCTTTGTTGCCACAGCAAAAACAACATCTATTCTTTCTTTCGGTAACAATCCTTCACAGTATGTCCTTTTTTACTACAAAATTTGCAACTAACTAGTTTTCCTTGGCCCACTTCATCTTCTGACACTTTATCTTAGTTTTCTATCACTGTCATCTTCGTCTAATACTCCTTCCACTCTCCACACTAGGTTTTTTATTACTTATTATCCGCAATAACCTCCTCAAATCCTGGTCATGGCACCACGCTTTTCTTCTGTAGTAGTGCGGTGGTAATCAGCAGATTATGGCCCTTATAACTCAACCGCACCACAAAAAAGAAAACTTCCAGTGAAAGTAGAAAAAGTAACAAGTCAATTAAATGTATGACTATAACTGTATGATCGTATAGTTTCAATGTATCTAAACGAAGTATTGCGTTGTGCTTACAAAAACAAACAGAACAGTACCAAGTGTGGTACTATAAAACAAAAATCAGTTTTATTTCAATGCTTAAATCCTGTTCAAAATCTTGTCTTGATACCTGTTTTTATTAATAAACTTTCTTTGTTGCTTTATTCTATTTTATCCTTTTACCTGTTTTTTATTAATAAACTTTTGTTTGTCTTATTTATTGTTTATCCTTTTTACCTGTTTTTTATCAAAGTTTTAGTTGTCTTATTCTTTTTATCTTTTTACCTATTCTTTATTATTATAAACTCTTGTTTGTCTTATTTTCCTTGTAGTTAGTCTTTTTATTTCAGATTTTCAACCAGAGAATATACAGTCAACGACTTCTTTCTAACTTTATCCTTCAAGTATTATCCAAAACTCATTTATAAAAGAATCTTTATTTACAAGCATGAAATATAAATCATAAGTATTGTAGGTCTCCAATACCTCTAATACGGAAGGTTAATTTTATTTACAATGAGAAATATAAAGTACAAATATTGTAAATATATTCAGGTATCTTTATATGAAAATTCAACTTTATTTACAAATAACAAACCATTAACATAATCTTTCAAGTTCAGTGTTCAATAAATGATTCAATCAATTGGTATTCGAAACAAAGTATCTGTCAATTCTTCAAAACAATGAAGTCTCAATAACCGACTTTCTTGTAATTATATGTCCCCAAATTTTCCCACTTTAAAGGTATTATTCAAAATATGTTAAGTACAAATTAAACTATATTTGGTTTTCGAAACTTTTACTCCCGGAACAAAACAATTCCAGGCTTCTATTCCATTTAGAACTCATTAAATTCTGTTAAGTCAATTTCAAAGTTTATGTTTATTCCTACACACTTGAACAAAAATTTGTAAAATCAATCAATTCCCAAAAATATAAGTTCTTTCCAAGGTTATATACTTCTCTTGCACTATTAAAAAACTCTTCTTCCATTTGCATCTAGATTTCCTCAGTTCCATCTTATTCACATTCAACTCTCTAATTTGATAGTGTTCTCGCATACATTTCTTTAAAGCTCTGTTTATTTAAGCTATATTTCCAAAGGAACCAAAAATCTAATCACTCGGAATTTGGTATTCAAGCAAAGTATGTGGCAGTGAAAAGTACGAAGCTACAGGAATGGGGTTTATTTTTTACAAACTCTAATCACTGACACAACAAATGTAACCTAAATATTTTCAATATCAAAGAATTAGATTTATATTCTTACTTTTATGAAAGGTACATTTTATTCACTACACATATTGTCTAAGTCAAAAACTATTCTCCAAATTTTTTCAACTCAAGAGGTTAAGAACTATTTCCACAAATTAAGGTTAAATCCAAAAACTATTCTTTAAATAGCAACTAAGTCAAACTAATTCAACTGAAATACGAAATAATCATACTACCTTTCCTGAAATATTTAAATATTAAATCAAAGTGTTTTACCACTGAAAAGTAATAAAATAAAAGTATCTTCTAAAATGTTGAACTAAAATCACAATAAGTATTATCCAACAAAGCAAAATATTCAAAATCTATCTCTAAGAATGTTCTAAACTAAAATCAAAGTATTCTCACTTGAACAGTCAAATTCAAATTACTGTTCAAAAAATGTAAACTGAATCTGAAATATTTTCCCAACCCGCCAATTCGATAATACTATCTTTTGAAAATATCATATAACCCCAATTATTAAACATTTTCGCATATAACGACTCAATTTAAATACTTATAATCAAATAATCGCGTATAAAATCGATCATCACCTTAAACTGACATAACACAATATAATGGCTCGCTAACTAACAAATTAAATATCCTGATCTACCTACTTCTTATTAGAATATTACATTTACATTATAAGTGGACAAATCGATAGAAAGACACTATTTACCCGATTCTCAATCTTCAACCTGAATTACCTATAATTATTTCCTATAGCTTAGGAAATAGACAACCACAATATCGGATCTCATCCACTTTGAACTAACAAACAAATATCGATGCTCGCTGAGAACAAATAGTCATACTTGAGTCTTAAATCTCTTTAGTCTGAACGAAATTACCAAGAATATCTCCTCACACTCAGCTAGCTATGAAATTAAAATCTCATAATCGTATCTTGAATTCCATGATATTACCCATCATTCTCGAACTGCTCAAAAATTGAAAAGCTCTATCTCGATCTAGCTCAATGATCTCAAGATTTGACCGAGCGTATAAGATTCACCAAGTAATATTGATGCAGATATAGCAATAGAAATAAACCACTCTATCTTAATCCATCCCATTTATTCACCATCTTACTGAAAATTAATTCGATTGCAAAATCAGATAGAATAGATCCTCGCTGATTCGGCTATAAGTTTTAGACAAATGCCTTAGAGGGTAGAGATGAGAAAGCTTTATGATATGCAAAAATCATAACTATTATATCGATTCTTGAACTCAATTGTAAATTACCAAATAGTATGGTACAGAAATCTCGTATGCAAGCACTAGATCGAGTTAAGATTAATCTCATTCTCACGACTGTACTTATTATATCTCCTCTACATGTCACGTTTCCGCCAGCCACATATCGATGCAAGAAATAAAAATCGAATCTTAATCTCAACCTTTCATTATCAAAAATCTACTTGAACAGAAATAAAAATATTGATCTTAATCTCAATTGAATTACAAATAATCGATGGCCATAGAACACTCAAGATATCTAGAACGATGTCATCATAACAGTTCAATTGAATTCATACGCGTACAATACGATGCAGATATAAAAAATACTCCGTGATATCTTTAATCTCGCAATGTACATTGACGCTACAAAGTGTGATTGATTACTAATGATCAATAGCAACCTGTGAAAGAACCGAGCCAGTTCAGGTCAAATAACGATATCTTTCTCGGAAATACAATCCTAGTGGTTACGGTTATCTCACGTTCTCCAAGGAATTGCAACATTTATATGGCGTGTTAGCTACCTGTCGTTTCAAGTTACTAGTATTAATAATTTCATAGTTCACAAATTCTGCGCAAATTATCCCTAAATTCAAATAAACTAGGATGTTATGACATACTCAATAGAATCTCTCCCAAAGATAGTCTGTGTACTCAAATAATTCTTCATTACATAAAACGGTCTGTACACTCAATCTATACCCTATTTCTATGGTGAGTGTGAGTGATGCCAGTCTCACATTACGAATCTCCCATTCAATATTTGCGATATTATTTCTGAAATTACTTTAACAGATTCAAACGATCTATCCTCCATCTACTCAAATTGATACTATCTCATAGTGAACGCTCGGCGTATCTCTAAAGTATTTCCATTCTATCGTCAATATTATGATATCCAAGTATATTTCATACATGTTGCGCTATGTGTGCCTCAATGAAACTTATTCGTATAGCCCTCGCCGAATATAATTTATCAGGATGGGCTTAGAGGTCTAAGTATTACTCATGCAATCGCGGATGATATTTTTCCTCAGAGTGGCCATAGCGCAACAAGTTTATATATATCGATATTTTTCAAGTTGCTAGTTCAAGGCATATACTCACTACCGTCATCTAAATCTCAAATACATCTGTTCCCAGTGCCGCTATTAAGTGCAAAGTATACCTACTATCGAGTTATCTCAACGTGCATCTGAGTGTCAAGTATCCTAATCTATATCGACTATATCTGCCAAGCTGCCTCACTAGCATCCATAAGCTAGTCTGTATTTAAACGACAATAAGCTTCAAGCATCTACTAGGTCAAATAATATTTGTAAACTATATATATTTAAAAAAGTAGGTTAACTAATATTTATTTGCAGTACTGTTCCTTACATACTAGCGTTAACTATGTAGATATTATATCTTATATGTTTCAATACTAGGTTAAATATATTATCTCAAATATTACCTACAAGGTTAGCGGATTCAACTCTTGATGCGTACTACTCTGTAATAACTGAATGCTCCAACCAAACTTCTAAATTCCTTCGTTAACCTAACACTCTTATCAATATTCGCATAGATATCGATATACACTCTACCGCTTTCTTTATTTCAATATCTATCTTACCTGTCCATATGTTCACTATGTCAGAAGAACCTTTTCGTATGATAACAGTGCATAAAATTCAGTGTTACATCTACTGGGGTCCTAATCTCCAGAAGTTATTTCTTGACTTTATTAAGCAAAAAGCCAGTTACCATTATAAAATCTAATAACGAAGTAATTTTTATCATAACTCATTTATCGCAGCGAAACAAACACAGAGTTTGTCATAACGTCCGTAATTGCAACTGTATAGTAGTATCGCTATCAGTTTCTCAAGAATCGAAAATATAAGAATTTATCTTAACAAACTTTGTCCAGACAGGTATCAGAATTACGAATGACTCCCAATCTGTGCGTACTGAGCCATGTTGACTTGGATTCGTGACGTAGGCACCACGTTGTCAGTTTTTGTCATGGTGTTGCCATTATCTTCCTAACGTATTCCATAGTATAATTTTTTTACTATGTTATGCTTTGGATGTTGGCATTTTCGGTAGCCAACATCGTCTAAATAAAAAAGAAATTTTAAGCCATTTATATATATTATCCAATTAATTTTCTCTTTTTCTTTCCCCTTCTCTATTACTCGCACATCCATATTTTTATTCATTTTTCACATTCTCACCTTTCTTATCTCTAATTTTTCCGTACCCAATAGTTGGATCTTTAATTATTTATTTCGTATCAAAACCCTTCATGCGCACACACTCTCGTTTGCCTACCTATTCTTTAATAATAATAATTATATAATAATATCAAATTCTCTTCGTCATACATAGAATTTACCAGCAATTTATTTAGTCCTTGATATTACCCCCATATGAGGTAGACAAATAGCTAGCAATTGAAGATGCCGTCATTTATGATAGCCTGATTTACTGATCATTGTATTTATAATAACGCTTGAATGTCTAATTTTATGCAAAATGTATGTGAAAGATTTGTACTGAAAGTGCTATTTATCTGTAATAACGGACTTTACATTTTATTCAAAAACAACTTTGATGGTGCGTACCTGGTTAGGCCCAGTTTTTGTTTCCATGTTTACCTTTTTAGGGCTCTCACTTACACTCCCTCTTTAGCTTCTTAGCGTCGCGTCTTTTTATGTACGGCAATGGTCGCATATCCTAATTGCGTCCGTGTTATTTCTGATTCCTCCAAGAAATTTCTCTTTTGAAACGAACCTCTTGGTCTATCATCCATGAACGTTTACTGATTTCTCGACTCTTGTGGTTTTTACAAACCCTAAAAAAACAATTCTCTGCTCTCACAGGTGTTATAAATGGGGATTACGGCCAAAGGCCTGTACTTGGACTATCTTCCTTGTCGATGGGTTGGAATAAATCTGCTTTTCCTTAGAACACAATCAACTGAATGAAACAAAAATATTAACAATGCATGTCAATTAATTCCCCCTTAACCTCATTGGTCAAGAAGAAATTTCCCCACACAGCATCAGCAATTGCTGATAACGAATTTACTACAAAACATTGGCCAATTGCCAATGCAGACTTATTTAATTTTTCTAAGTAGCTCTATAAATTGCCAAGGCAATCTATAAATTCCCTGTCTTATCTTATCCTAATAAACTTTTACCAATGACAAAAATTTTCTTAACTGATATCACTCAAATATTTACAAACAAATTTACATTTCTAAGTACTAAACTAACGACAAATATTATTATCCATAAGCCTAAGCCTACAACACCAGGTCAAGATTTCTCATTCAATTTTCTTAACTGTTTCCTTTTCACTTTTTTAAGTCTGAGGGAAGTATTTCTCTTAATACAGTATTAGTTTCCATGTTCCGTAGATCATAAGATTTTCCTTTTTCATGTATAGTAATTACTTCAAATGGTCCATAATGTGTCATAGTTGGATTGGTTAACTTATAGCCCGGTCTTAAATTAATAATCTTTATAACCTGATCTTTTAATTATAGGTTTCATTTGCTCCTTCCACTTTGGTCTCCCTGATATGATTCCAGCTTTTACTTGGGTCCTCTATCACTACCAATTCTTTTGGTTTAATTTTCACTAGTTCCTCTAACGTTTTTTCCGGCTGACACAAACCAATTAAAGTTTCAATTTTTTCAGTTTCTTCTAGTTTAACACCCGGTTGTCCCAAACAAGATTTCTTCTCCACTTCAGCAATTGAAATTTCTTCCTTTTTACTATTGTTAGGGCCATTTCCGCTGTCCTGATGGGTTACTTGCCAAATCTGGCCGTATTGCCCTGGGTTCCTCTTTGAATCAATCTCTTTATCCTCATAACTTTTATCCCATCCATTCATTATTTTCTGAGTTACTGTATCCTCTGTCGATCTCTGCATGTATTCAATCAGTCTGATTCTTATAGCTTTTTTCTGACCATTATTCTACAATCTCCTTCAAAATCAGATACCAGTATCAGCCAAGGAAGTTCCTTTTCAGACTGTGTCATTAGCATTGTGTCATCTGCATATGAGAAGCATAACTTTGGCAATGCTGCTTCCCTCTCTTCATAATTGGGTTCAGAGATGTTCATTTCAGTTATTTCTTCTTCAAGTCTTCTATAAGTTTCCTTCTGTCTTCGACTTTCTTCAAGGGCTTCGAGATCTTTCAATCGACAAATTACCTGCATCACACTGGTTTGAAATTCTTTACAATTCTTCATGAAGTGCGATTCTTCGCAATACAAACAAAATATCCCTGATATCGGTTCTTTTACAGTGGTAACTACTCCATCTTGAGTCTGGTTGTTGGGTTTTTCTTGCTGGTTTTCTTTTTCTCTTACTTTACGATTTCTGATTTTGTGCCCTTGCCTACCACAAAAGAAGCAGCACTTCCACTTTCGGAAGCACTGTGATTCTAGGTGGCCTCTTTTCTTGCAAAAGGTGCATTCAAGTCTTCTTATATTTTGTAATGGTCTTTCACTTTCCCGATTCTTCACTTCACAGTCTTTAATTTGGTGATCTTTGTTGCCACAGCAAAAACAACATCTATTCTTTCGGTAACAATCCTTCACAGTATGTCCTTTTTTACTACAAAATTTGCAACTAACTAGTTTTCCTTGGCCCACTTCATCTTCTGACACTTTATCTTAGTTTTCTATCACTGTCATCTTCGTCTAATACTCCTTCCACTCTCCACACTAGGTTTTTTATTACTTATTATCCGCAATAACCTCCTCAAATCCTGGTCATGGCACCACGCTTTTCTTCTGTAGTAGTGCGGTGGTAATCAGCAGATTATGGCCCTTATAACTCAACCGCACCACAAAAAAGAAAACTTCCAGTGAAAGTAGAAAAAGTAACAATTCAGTTAAACTTATGATTATAACTGTATGATCGTATAGTTTCAATGTATCTAAACGAAGTATTGCGTTGTGCTTATGAAACAAACAGGACAGTACCAAGCGTGGCACTGTAAAACAAAAATCAGTTTTATTTCAATACTTGAATCCTGCTCAAAATCTTGGCTCGATACTTGTTTTTTATTAATAAACTTTCTATTTGTTGCTTTATTCTATTTTATTCCTTTACCTGTTTTTTATTAATAAACTTTTGGTTGTCTTATTTCTTTTTTATCTTTTTACCTGTTTTTTATCAAATTTTTAGTTGCCTTATTCTTTTTATCTTTTTACCTGTTTTTTATTATTATAAACTCTTGTTTGTCTTATTTTCCTTGTAGTTAGTCTTTTTATTTCAGATTTTCCAACCAGAGAATATACAGTAAACGACTTCTTTCTTCCTTTATCCTTCAAGTATTATCCAAAACTCATTTATAAAAGAATCTTTATTTACAATCAATGAAATATAAATCATAAATATTGTAGGTCTTCAATACCTCTAATACGGAAGATTAATTTTATTTACAATGAGAAATATAAAGTACAAATGTTGTAAATATATTCAGGTATCTTTATATGAAAATTCAACTTTATTTACAAATAACAAACCATTAACATAATCTTTCAAGTTCAGTGTTCAATAAATGATTCAATCAAATGGTATTCGAAGTAAAATATTAATCAGCTCTTCACAACAATGAAAAACCAATAATTGACTTTCCTGTAATTATATGTCCCAAACCTTACTACTTTAAAGGTATTAGTCAAAATATGTTAAGTCCAAATTAAACTATGTTTGGCTTTCAAAAATTTTACTCTCGGAACAAAACTAATTCCAGGCTTCTACTCCATTTAGAAACTCATTAAATCCTTTCAAGTCAATTTCAAAGTTTATGATTATTCCCACAAACTGAATTCAAAATTTGTAAAATCAATCGATTCTCAAAAATATAAGTTCTTTTCAAGGTTATTTAATTCACACTATTTCTTGTAAAAGAGAACTATTCTAAAATATATCCGACGAAACCAAAATTATTCACTTTAAATTTAAATATTATTTCCAATGAAAGCCAAAATATTCCAACTTATTTCCAAAGAAAACCAAAACTAATCACTTTAAATTTATTCAACCCAAATATTTCCAATGAAAGCTAAAATATTCCAACTTATTTCCAAAGAAAACCAAAACTAATCACTTTAAATTTATTTAACCTAAATATTTCCAATAAGAACTAAAATATCTTCACTTTTCTGAAAGTTAAATTTTGAATTCAATATAAATTTGAAATATAATTTAATTATTTTAAAAATTTTAAGTATTAAATTATATTGAATAAAATATAATTTAAATATCTTTAAAATTAGTAAAATCCAGAATTCGGTTACTTTTCGCTCTCTACAAAATACCTTTCCTTGACTTTAGGAAAGTCTAAATATTATAATGATGTTACAATGTCATAAATTGATACAATTCAAATGCAAAATGTATTTATAGTTGCGACTCCTTTAAGCTTCGGGTAACAAACTTTGTTGAGTGATGAAATTCACACGATAGAGTGAATGAACTCTATGATGCAATACCTGATTTAATAAAACTATTATTATAACAAAACTATCTATACGAAAATAAATATAGAAAACCAAATCAAAACATTTTCACTAAAACAATTTAAATTTAAATAATATCGCTAAAATCGATCTCAACCTAAACTGAATAATCAAATATCAATGCGAAAACAATAAATATCGATCTCTATCTTAATTGAATTACCAAATATATACAACAAATCAAAAAATATCGATCTCAATCTCAACTGAATTACTAAATATCGATGCAGAAAGAAATTATCGATCTCAATCTCAACTGAACAAACAAATATCGATGCGAGAACAATAATGAGACAAGCGTCAAACCACGAAATATCAATCCAGATAATATCATTGATCTTAATTGCTTAACGTTAGTTATGCAATTAGCATTCCATAAACGAAAATTAAAAAGTTATCTAACGACACAAGGAAGGTGATAAATTAAAGGAGAAACATGGCTAAGATGGAGACCTTAAAGATATGATAAAATATATTGAACTACGCAAAGTAACAAGCAGATAACTCTATATATAACTTAAACGGATATGATAACTTATAGATAACTTATAAATAACTTAAACAGATATGATAACTTATAGAAAACTTATACATAACTTAAACAGATATGATAACTTTTAGATAACTTAAACAGATATGATAACTTATAGATAACTTATAGATAACTTAAACAAATATGATAACTTATAGATAACTTATAGATAACTTAGAGATATGCATTATCATGTTACTAACAACTTTTTTGAAAACACAATTGACATAATACATAACTCAGTTAGCAAAAGTTATATCTGTCTTTGAGGAATGAACATCAAATAACAAGAAAATATAAAAATTACACAAAGAGCTTTAGTCACAAATAAAGATAAGCAAAGTAAATTATCGATCTTAATCTTAATTGAATAACCAAATATCGATTGTAATGATCAAAGCAACCTCAAAGAAATCACAATAACGATACTTTCCAAATACTAGGTTACATTTCAGTCAAGAATTGCAACATTTATATGTTTCAAGTAACTAGATTAAATTCAATTCACAATAACCTTATAATTCAAATAAACTAGGTTGAACTCAATAAATTTCAAAAACTAGGTCAAAATCTCAATTCAAAATTCTACATCAATCTATTTCAAGTAATTAACTAAGTCTCACTAAATTCCCCATAATATTGATATATTTCAAGTACTAGATCAAATATATTATATAGACATATCTCAAGTGTTAGGTCAAGTATTTTATCGATATATTCCAAGTATTAGGTCAAGTATATTATATCGACATATTTCAAGTGCTAGGTCAAATATACTATTTCGATATATTTCAAGTGCTAGGTCAAGAATACTATATCGATATTTTTCAAGTGCTAGGTCAAGTATACTATATCGATATTTTTCAAGTGCTAGGTCAAGTATACTATATCGATATTTTTCAAGTGCTAGGTCAAGTATACTATATCGATATATCTCAAGTGCTAGGTCAAGTATATTATATCGATATATCTCAAGTGCTTAGATCAAATATATTACATCGACAAGCTTCAAATACTAGGTCAAATATATTGTATCTATATTTTTCAAATACTAGGTTAACTATATTATATTGATATGTTTCAAATACTAGGTTAACTATATTATATCTATATGTTTCAAATACTAGGTTAAATATATTATATCAATATTACCTAAAGGTTAGGTTCAACTCTAGCACTGTAATAATGAATCCAACCAAACTCAATTCCTTCGTTAACTAACACTTTATCAATCGAACTAAATTAACTCACTCTTTATATTTAAATCATATTACCTGTCCTTTTCCTTGGAAAACCTCGAACAGTCAAAATCAGTTTCATATGTCTAATCAAAGTTATTTTACTTATACAAAGAAGCTATTATAATAAACAATAATTTTTATCAAACTTTTCACAAAAATATAACGAATGACAAGATTAGACCTATCAGTTCAAAATCGAAATAAAGAATTTATCTTTAACTCTTTAAGTCCCGAATTATGAAAAAAAAAGAAATATTCAATTATTTTTATTTTATATTTTTATAAAAAAAGTGAGGTAAATAGGACCCTAATAAAACACTAACGACTATATTTTATAAAAGAAAAAAAATTATATATTTAGTGCCAAAAAAAAAAAGGGTCACGGGTCCCATCGGGACTAACTCCTATTTTTGATATTTGGCACTGTAGCAATTATTTGCATAAAAATGGGGTAAATTAGTAAATAAAATGCAAATTAATATTAAATAAAATACAGTTATGCAAATTTTTGAATTTTTATAAAAGTATAAAATATTAAACATAAAAATATAAAGGTTTTGAGTTATGTTAAACAAAATTTTAAGGAGGGATCTAAATAAATTGAACACTATAATATATACTAAATAATTGTGCAATAATAGCTTAATAGAAATAAGTATACTTTTTTATTAATATAATATATAATAATACCTTCTAATAATTTTTAACTTTCCTTTTACTTTATACTAGTTATACCAAATAATATTTCAAATGTTGAATATCTAATAATGTCCTGTATAGAAAATTACGCTATATATATGCTCGTTATTATAGTTTTTTTTCTTTCTCTGAAACCCGTTTAATACTTTGCATATATTTTTCTAAGTCTCAACTATACGGTAGTCTTCTGATATGGAATAACATATTATTAGAAAAAAATTATCAAATGTCGTTATTTCTTTTATAAACTAAAAAATAAATAACATATTTATAATTATAATTATATAATAAATTTCTTTATTTTTTTTTATATAATATATATAAAACATATTGATATTATTTTCATATATATATATATATATATATTATAATATATATGTCTAAAATACTACATAATGTAAATTTTAGTATATGACATTCATTCGTTGTTATAATAAAAACAAATATTTGAATTTATTATAAAATATGTAGTCATCCGCAATAACATATACCTAAAACTATTATATATAATTAAATATAATTACTAATATAATAATAACCATTATTTTTCTAGTACTCATTGTTTATTGATATACATTATATATACTTATAAATTAAGATTTATTATTACAAATAATAATAACTATATAATTAATATTTTTTCTATAATATATAAAATAGCTGATAATATATATATATATATATATAAATATATACCTCACGGAAAAATATATTTATAATATTATAATATGAGAACAAGAGGGGCGGAAGACCTGAATCAATGCTTATTGAGATTTGTAAAAGTAAATATCGACGATGCCTATATATCCCCGATTTCTCCAGGCACAGCATGGACTTTGCTAGTGTTTCATCACATCAGCTATTGTCTTGTTTGATGCAAAGTTAGCACTGTTTTTTCCTTCTTCTTAGTAAAAGTAATATCTCACTTTTAAGAGTTCTAAATTTGTAAGTG
>JABUQX010094533.1:22500-30191 GCA_015478945.1 Trachelipus rathkii | reverse complement strand
GATGGATCTAGGTATTGATCAGAAGTGCCTGGAATATTGAACTCTAGAGGAACATCTGTATTGGTAATTGAATGCAGAGGATTAATACTGATAAAGTTGGACTCGCTAACGCTAATCTGTGTAGGGTTCATGGAGAAGAGATCCAATTCACTCTTACAGCAATCAGGACTAGAAGGATGAAGGAAATGCATCTTGCATGTGCGAGCTCTGGCCGTATAATGAACATTTTCATGAAAAACCTTACTTATATACACACATCGTGTAAAAGTTATCAGTTAGTAATTAAATAGCAAATACATCAATACATTTTTTCTTTAGAGGTTTTTTCTGCTTAGGCTTTTTCTTTATGACAATCTTCTTGATCCCTCGACCTTGTCCTGACATTTTACGTCTTATTTTACGCTTAACATCATCCAACATCTCATCTGAAACATCGGCTATACGTCTTTTTAATGCTGTACGAGGATTATTTCCTGCAGCAATATCTTGAATAGTATGCAAACCTGTTCTTATAGCTTTTTTACCTATATATTCCCCGCCTTTCCTGAGTAGAGGCCTTGCACTTCTCCATAGCTTGGCAAAAAATCCACCAAGACCATACCCCCTCTGCATTTTTGATCCTCTGAATACCCTTTCTTCGTCCATTATTACAGGAGTATCTTTCTTATACTATCTTTACACTGTGAGAGTATGTTAAGGAATGAAAAAATATATCTGACTACACCTCTTATATATATTCCATTATGCTGTAATTACTGCATCTGCTTCTTTCTAATATGAATTTTGCATAACAATGAGCCGTATGTAAAGGGAATTCCTTCTACATCTTTTATATGCACGCGTACAGAGTCAAAATTTGATCTATTCAGAGGTAGATAATGAACATTAGGGAATGTTATAACTTTACTCTCTTTAGGAAAATATACTACTCTTAATAAAGGAGCTTTAGTATTACCTACATATTGATGATCAATTATATTTGTATATACATAAGCCATACCTGGATGATTGAGCATATCGGATGGGGTACATGTATAATGCAGTCTGCTTCATCTTTTTGTTCATGTGGAGTCATGCGGTTATTCTCCACAGATAGTATAACCCTCTTCAACATAGTAGGGATATCATGAAGTATATCCAACTCAGCATCCCGTTTACGAATATGTTTACGTTGCCATGGTGAACGTCTCAGAAAAAACGTGTCACGGTCTCGAAGGTTTACATTTACTTTTGAACTTAAAGATATTATTACTTTATCTTCATAGGTACGCATTTCAGTTTTGTATACCAGATCCTTACACATAATACTCATATCAAAGAGAACGTTTAAATGACTAAAAATAGCAGGCACCGATTTAAAATGTGACTTCCGCAAAGTAAATTCTTCAAAGAAGTATTCTTTTGTGCCAATCCTGGACCTAGGTAGATCACGAGTATCTTTCACTTGTAATATAGTTTCAACACATTCTACACTTCTGTACACCAGCATCCAGAATAGATCGTGAGGTAAATTTTCTATGTCTGTATTTAGTATCATTTCACATAATCCTACTTCGTATACCTCTCTTTCAAGTTGTATAGGATTCATTAACACAGTTGTAAAATCCGAGAGTTTATTATCAGGATGTAAATCCAAAGACGCTGAAGACGGAAGAGTTAAATAGAAGTGGTCTACACTCTCCATGATTGTAATGACAACTGATTAATAATTCTTAACTTCACTTGCTTTTATATAAGTATTAAAAGCAGGATATCCCCTCCATTTCACCAGATACTGTTTATTTTTCCCTTTTCCTCTCGTAGCTAATATTTTCTCAATTTTATATTCATGAGTTACAGGATTGAACCTTACTTTTTGTATTTCTTGTTTATAGAACCCTCCTTTTATTTTTTCACCATTTAAATCCTCCAGATAATATAACTTTAAACTATCACGACTGAATGGTCGGATATTGTGCACTTTAAAAACTTCCGTAGTCCAACCGGATTCATATCCTTTTCTAAACCTTTCTTCTGTTCGAGAAACTCTTACATAATCGTTTACCTTTATTCCTGAATTATCTTTTATTTTGTTTTCTTTTTCATGTAGGTGGGTTCTACTGCCTCTAGTTTTTGACATTTCTAAAGGAGTTGACTTTATAGTTCTATGGTAAGACCTGTTATAAGAATAAGCCAGATCGTCCAGTATATCAATATATTTAAAAGTATTCATTTTAGTAAAATACCTATGCATGCGTTCTTTAATAGTACGCTGTACTCTTTCAACTATTGCCGCTTTGTTTACGGAAAATGTATTGTAATAGCTTATACCATACTCCCAGAGCAGCTCCTGAAACTCACGCCCCTTGAATTCCATTCCTGAATCTGTCCAAAATGATTTAGGTGTTCTCCGCTCGTCCTCTATAATTTCAAGTACAGCACCGGCAACTGTAGCTGATCTTTTATCTTTTATTGGCTTCAACCACAAGTATCTAGAGTATACGTCAATTGTAAAAAGTATATATTGAAAACCTTCATTATAAGAACTATATTTAATCATTTCCGATAAATCTAACTGCCATATGCTATCGAGCTGCGGAGATATGGTTTTCCGTGTAGGAAATTTTTTTCTTACAGGTTTATGTAGAGTAAATGCCTCTTCACCCTCTAAATATGCTTTTAACTCTTTTTTCTCAATATTAGGATACCTTAAAGCAAATCTAGTGAAACCCCCAAAACTATTTGGCTCCCTCAGATTGAAGTAATACTTATCAACTACCTCCTTCGCCTCCATGTTGTCTACTGACACACGTGTAAGCGTTATATATATATATATATATATATATATATATATATATATATATATATATATATATATATATATATATATATATATATATATATATATATATATATATATTTGGCACAAAAATGTGATATTAGGTCCCAAGGGATAAAGAAAAAGAAAAAGATTTAAAATAACATTTATTTATACACAAACATTACAACTAAATATATATGATAATACATAATTACGATTTAATCCAACTAGGCCTATTATAAGGTGTTTTTCTTATTCGGCCTCTGGTAACACGTTTAAATTTATCTGATGCGTAAGAAGTGCCTGATGGACTTGAATCAGGTCTAGGTGTCATGGGGATATTATCTAAGTCTGCTAATCGTCTTGTATTTAAGATTAAAGTTCTGGGGAAATTAATAGTCTGAAGTTCTTGTTTGATATCATTCCATCCTTTTACAGGTCCTTTCTTCCAGTTACGTGAGAGATCAGCTATCAAATCCACAATATTTGATCCTTTAACTATTTCATCATCAATTACGATCTGCCCTGCTTCATTCAAAGTTAATTGGTCTTTTAAAATATTATATAAAGCTATTCCTGATTTACGCACTCTAATAGGTAAGCTCTCCTCTAGGATATTTTTAAATTTATCTTCATTTTTCACTTCAAGTTTTACTTCATTAGGTATATCTACATCATCGGTTAGCGGGATACGTAGGGATGGATGTAGGTGCAAGTCTTTAAGATCTATCAATTTTTGTATGGCATCTTGGTATAAGATGCGTTTCTCATGGATGTTAATGTCTGAATTTAATATCCTGTACACTTCTTTCTCATATTTGGTTATCTGTTCAACTTTAGGATCATATAAGCTAGGGGGTAGAGGCTGCTGGAAAGATAATGAGTCGTTCACAATATAAGGATTCTGTTGGTGCAACTGTTGCTGCTGATGTGAAAGAGGTTGTAATGTCAATGCATTGGGCTGTAATATCTGCGTATATAGGGGTTGTGAATGATGAAACTGTGATTGTGGATTTTGCGCAGTGTGCGGCAATATGACCATATTGAGGTTGTGAATGATGAATCTGAGGAACTGAATTCTGTACAGATGCTGTATTATTATACTTCATTTTCTCATACTCATTATATGGAAGTACAGCAACCTTCTTCATTATGGGGACAACCACTTAGTTATCAGGGGAGCTATAACGGAGAAGAGTAATGGCAGGAATACTCCTCCTCCTCTCTGTAGTAACTTCTTTTTATTTTTCAAATTTTTAATGTTGAGGGAGAGTTTTTTAATGATGTTTCTATAACGCCGTAGCTTTACCTTCTGAGGCCTGTTTAAAGGAACATTTCCTTTTATAAGATTTAAACAGACTTCACATACACACTGGATGAATTTCTCATCCTCACTAATTAGTTTACGTTTTTCAGTAATATTTATTAGGTAAATTTTTTATATAAGAGGTAAATACTTTGCAACTAGAGCACTCATTATTCAGGTATGTATACAGTTTCTATCTCATAGGGAAGAATGTTGGTACGGAGCAGCACTCTGTGCGTGTTTTTGGGGTGAAGTTCACACATCAAATAACCGTGGGGGATTGAAGTAACCTCTTTATATACTTTTAAGAACTCTTTCCTTTGAAGAGGAAACATTTGAGTTGCCAATACATTAATTTGACTCATGTCTCTTCTCTGTCCAAACAACAGTAAATACTGTGTGTTTAAAGAAACACTTCGCATATGCTTGCTTTGATGAAAAATATTCTGCGTTATGAAAAACACAGAGATATTTAGATGGTGAGAATAAACTGTGAACGCTTCTGCTATTTCCAAATTCAATTTATGCATTAAATCATCTAATACAATAATTTTGTGTCCTTGTATATTGTCCAGCGATCTAATATCGTATATGCCTTCATGAAATTGAATCACATCTTTATATTCTTTAAATTTTTCCTGATAAACATTATAACACCATATTATTTTTACAGGGGGTTGTTCAAAAATCTCCATTTCCTTTAAAATATTTAATAATAGAAAGGTTTTACCACAGCCTGTTGGCCCAGCTACAAGACATGTAGCTGGACTTCGGAACGTAAATTTCTCCACATCCATACTCGTCAAGTAGATAATGAATAATGAGTTTAATTAAAACAGTAAAGCAGTAAATCAAAACCTTACTAACCCCTTGTTGCTAAAGGTAGCACCTCTATTGTTTTACTGCTTTACTGCTTTAAGGTATGTAAAGTATATGTTTTTAATAAAATTTCGTACAATTTTATTAAAATAAAATGTTTATATAACAGAAACTCTGTGTGTTTTTATTCTTACATTAAAAATTAAAAATAAAAAATATTAAAAAAAAAAATAAAAATGAAATAATAAATAAAAAGTAATAAAACAAAAATAAAAAATATAAAAGAAAACATAATGTTAATAAATATATGAGTTAAAACAGTAAAGCAGAAAGTTAAAGCAGTAAAGCAGAAAGTTAAAGCAGTAAAGCAGAAAGTTAAAGCAGTAAAGCAGAAAGTTAAAGCAGTAAAACACGAGTGTAAAAGCAGTAAAGCAGAAAGTTAAACCAGTAAAAGCAGAAAGTAAAACCAGTAAAGCAGAAAGTTAAAACAGTAAAGCAGAAAGTTAAAGCAGTAAAGCAGAAAGTTAAAGCAGTAAAGCAGTAAAACAAAAGCATACTAATCCCGCCGTGGTAACACCTCTATTGTTTTACTGCTTTACTGCTAAAAGAAAACACTGTTTATAAATATATGAGTTAAAGCAGTAAAGCAGAAAGTTAAAGCAGTAAAGCAGAAAGTTAAAGCAGTAAAGCAGAAAGTTAAAGCAGTAAAACATGAGTTAAAGCAGTAAAGCAGAGAGTTAAAGCAGTAAAGCAGTAAAACAAAAGCATACTAATCCCCTAGGTGTTAGGTAATAACACCTTATTGATTTACTGATTTACTGCTTTAAGGTATGTAAAGTAAATGTTTTTAATAAAAATATTTAAGTATGAAATAAAAATGAATGACTCATAGTATATTTGAAAAGAAATTCTTTGAAATGTTTAAGTATGAAATAAAAATGAATGACTTATAGTATATATATTTTTCATTCGCGCGGGAATATTGCGCCTGCGGGAGCACGCGGCGGGCGGGAACGCGGAATGCGGGCGCACGCGGCGGGCGGGTACGCGGAAAAATTGCGCCTGCGGGCGCACGCGGCGGGCGGGAACGCGGCGGGTCGCACCTGCTGGTGCGGGGTTGTCAGCCTTCACGCGGAGGGCGCACACTGCGCCCTGGTGGGCAGCTTATGAACGGGAAGACATTAATATTAACTCTGTTCTTTGATGTAGGGTAGAGATGAGCCATCAAAGATGAATCATCAATATAGATGGTATCAAAGATGACGTCATCAAAGATGAGTCATCAAAGATGAACCTTCATAGCTGAGGCATCAATGCTGAGGCATTAATGCTGAGGCATCAATGCTGAGGCATTAATGCTGAGGCATCAATGCTGATGCATTAATGCTGAGTCATCAAAATATCGAGTGTGTGAGTGTAAGTGTAAGTGTATCTGTGTGTGTAGGTGTGAGTGTAAGTGTATTGGGTTTAATGTAAGTGTCTATGGAGAGTGTAAGTGCTTATAAGTGTTATAAAAATACTAACTCATAGTAGGAAGCATCCTAGCAGTTTGTAATATACACCAATCGATTCCTCATACCTTATTACCTAGGGGTAGACACCCATATTAGGGCTATTCTAGGCTCAGGGGAGGCTAGAAAAGGCTTGAAAAAAGTGGCACTCAGTTGGCACTATGTGGCACTCACTTGGCACTATGTGGCACTCACTTGGCACTCATTGGCACTCACTTGGCACTCATTGGCACTCATTGGCACTCACTTGGCACTCACCTGGCACTCACCTGGCACTCATAGAATAATCATAGAACACTAATAGAACATCACTAGATACTTCTTACGGTGATTGGGAACCATCAAAGCCATCAAGTTAGCGTGGGTCAAAATTGACCCATGGTATATGGCAGGGTCAAGGCCGAAATATCATGGTCAAACAAGGTAAAGACATCGAAAAATAGGGCTAAGTCCCTAAAGGAAGATCAAAAAATTACCGTGGGTCAAATTTGACCCATGGTATCTGTCAAGGGTGTGTATGTGTGTGCGCACGTGTGTATAAGTGTAAATGTAAGTGTCTATGGGTAAATGTAAGTGTCATAGTGAATGTATGTATAAGTGTGTGTGTGTGTGTGTGTGTGTGTGTGTGTGTGTGTGTGTGTGTGTGTGTGTGTGTGTGTGTGTGTGTGCGCGCACGTGTGTAGGTGTTCAAGTTAGGGTAGGTCCATACATGCGTACAAGTTAGGAACGAAATATGTGACGGGTGGGCCACGAGTGGGTAAAAAATTAGCGTGGGCCAAAAATGACCCATGGTATCTGGCAAGGTGGTCAAACAAGGTAAAGACATCAAAAAATAGGGCTAAGCCCCTAAAGGAAGATCAAAAATTACCGTGGGCAAAAATGGCCCACGGTCGAAAAAATTAGGGGGCGTAAAATAGGGGGGTAATACGTACAACGGTTGCTGACGCAACCGTTTGGCGCAACCCTTCTTCGAAGGGTTGCCAAAAATTAGGGTTGCCGAAAAATTAAGGTTGCCAAAAAATTAGGGTTGCCAAAAAATTAGGGTTGCCAAAAAATTAGGGTTCTCAAAAAATTAGGGTTCTCAAAAAATTAGGGTTCTCAAAAAATTAGGGTTCTCAAAAAATTAGGGTTCTCAAAAAATACCGTGGGCCAAAAATGACCCATGGAAGACCAAAGGGTTGGTCGAAAAAAGGTAAAGTCCCAAAAAGGTCAAGGCCAAAAAAGGTCAAGGGCAGGTAAAAATTTGGGCCCAAAA
>JABUQX010094532.1:12500-17074 GCA_015478945.1 Trachelipus rathkii | reverse complement strand
ATCGCTATCATCCTACACACACACATACATATAACATACTTTAACACTCACACGGTACACACACAGCACACCACCCGTTAGGGTGCTAACTTATCCGCCTCAGCCAGCACGCAGCACAACACAGCACGGACCTCGCTAGGATAGGCTTATAGGCCCCACCACACACACTACACGCCATAGACACTTTACAGGACTCACATCTGCACCATACACACGAGCCACAACATGCTAGACCATACACCCACCCTATATACACCATACCACCTTACGCGCCCTGCCATGGATACATACAACCAACCTAGCTCACACCTAACCAAGTTACCACACTATGAACATTATGCCACACGCACACCCGCTAGTCTAATTTATACACACACACACATACGCTAGGCTTTTTATACACACATACACCTACCCATAAGGCACTTACGCTCACTACCTATACCTACACACACAACACACATACCTAGACCAATACAGTCCACGCCTTGATCATATCAGCGTAGGCTCACACCTACCCTACACACAACACACCATATATTAGTCATATACATACTCCTTTTTACTTAAAATAAAAATGAGTCATGTATCAAGGAACGGTATCCAGAGGAGCGTTTGTGGGTAAAGCTCCATCAGCGACTAATTCCACAATTGATGAGTCGAGTACTGAGGCCATGTAGTTACACTCTAAAACCAGGAAAGGTGACCAATAACAGTTAATTAGAATCTATTTAAGAAGTTATGGCATAGATAAATAATGAAGAAAGAATGAGGAACTGAGAAAAAGGAAGAAAAATCAGCAGTTTCTGATAATAATCATTTTCCCCTTTTACTAACAACTGTACGAAATTCTTATTAAAAACATTAACATTTACATACTTTAAAGCAGTAATCCGTAAAATCAATAGAGGTGTTACCTAACATCCAGCGGGGATTAGTATGCTTTTGTTTTACTGTTTTACTGCTTTAACTCATGTTTTACTGCTTTAACTCATGTTTTACTGTTTTTACTTATATGTTTTACTGCTTTAACTCACATATTTATTAACATTACATACCTTAAAGCAGTAAATCAGTAAATCAATAGAGGTGTTACCTAACACCTAGGGGGGATTAGTATGCTTTTGTTTTACTGTTTTACCTAACACCTAGGGGGGATTAGTATGCTTTTGTTTTACTGTTTTACTGGCTTACTCATATGTTTTAGACTGTTTTACTCACATATTCTTAACATTACATACCTTTAAAGCCAGTAAATCAGTAAATCAATAGAGGTGTTACCTAATGGATTAGTATGCTTTTGTTTTTACTGCTTTACTGCTTTAACTCAATGTTTTACTGCTTTTAACTCAATGTTTTTACTGCTTTAACTTTCTGCTTTACTGCTTTTAACTTTCTGCTTTACTGTTTTAACTTTCTGCTTTACTGCTTTAACTCATATATTTATTACCATTATGTTTTTTATTTTGTTTTAATACTTTTTATTTATTTTATTATTATTTTTATTATTTTTATTATTATTTTTATTATTTTTATTATTTTATTTTTATTTTTATTATTATACTTAGTGTTCTTTACTTCATGCCTATTGTTTATTATTATTTTAGAACACCCCTACACACGTGGCGTAGCGCACACACACACACAACACACACACACCACACACAACACACACACACACACACACACACACTACACTTATACACACATTCACTATATTATTTATAACACACATTCACTATGACACTTACATTTACCCAATAGACACTTCCTTTAACTTTATACACATGCGGTCACAACACACACACTTACACTATACACCATTCCTATGATACTTTACACACATTCACTATGACCCTTACATTTACCCATAGCCCACTTAATGTTACACTTACACTCACACACAGATTTACTTACACTCACACAGATTTACTTACACTCACACACAACCAGATTTACTTACACACACAGATTTTCTTACACTCACAACACAGATTTACTTAAACACAGATTTACTTACACTCGCACACAGATTACACAACACACACACACACACACACCCTCTGCACACTCACACATATAACGTATAAATTTTAATTAAAAATTTTATGAATTTATTTAAAGCACGTATTTATATTACTCATTCAATAATAACTAAAATTAATTCAAAGTTTCTTAAAACTTCTATAATAAATCATCATCTTTCTTTGGACAAAGAATTTATTATTAACTGTATATCTTTCTTTTGTTTTATAAAATTTTATAACTATCCAGTTTTAAAATAACTTTTACTAAACTTTTATTGAAATTTTATTAAAACATATATTTTACGTACTTTAAATAACTCAGTAAATCAGTAAGGCCAGCCCCTAACCCTCTACATCAAGCTATGCCACGTTTTGTCCTATTGACTTACTGCTTTACATATCTTTAGCCATGTAATAAGTATAAAATCAACAAAATAGTTCCTTCTCTGCTAACATACATGTATTTATTAAAATCCTCCTCTAAGTTTTTATTTTAAAAAATAACAATTATTACTTACATTTAAATTATTCACTCGATGTTAGTAAAAAATTTCAAAGTTTTTTAAATAATTCGGTTTTTCTTTATTATTATTATTATTATCTATGGACTTGAAAATCCATCACGAGAAAACACAACTACCCTCACTCCTTACAGATACGAAACTGACCTCTCTCTGTCAAAGATGTGTTGAAATTAACACTTTAGGTCTATTTGGATAATCTTTTTGTACCCCGGGGCGAATTAAGCTAATTCCAGGTCAAGAATATATTTCAAACTGCCTTTTTCTGTAAATGTGGGTGGCAATAACTACGTTGGCTAAAATTTAGGCCTAAATTTAGGATAAGCTTTTTGTAGACGGGCTAATTTAATCCTAATACCAGGTCAAAGGTAATTCCAGTTATGGACAAGAATCATTGTTATTATTATTTTTTAATAATATTTTCACACTGAAACATGCTGGATCGGTAAGATCCTTTAAGCAGGTAAAAGGAATGTTTTCCTTACTTGTGATTGTTCGGTAAATCTTATCTCTATATGACCTCGTAGGTGATGGGTCGAGAATTATTTTATCGTCTTTTGAAAATTAACTTTGTTCTTTCAACTTGTATTTGAGCAGGTGTGTGTTTTATTATCTTTTAGACCCAAACTCATTTTAAAATCATAGTCATTTTAGCTGTTAAGCGGTGCCCAAGTTATCTGATTTGTATTAAAAGTGTTTTATTTTTACTAAGTGTATATCATATTTATAATAAATACTTACATTGAGGAATAATTATTATTTTCACTAGAATAGATAATAATTAATTCACTAGTTCATAATCTACCACCAGGGGCTGCAGCATGAGCCCCACGCGCAAAGGCAGCCAACCCCGCACCCGTTGGTGCGTCCCGCCGCGTCCCGCCCGCCGCGTGCGCCGCAGGCGCAATAAATTTCCGCGTTCCGCCGCCGCGGCGCCGCAGGCGCCAATATTCCGCGCGAATTATTTATTTAGAACACACATACACACACACCACAACACACACACACACACACACACACACACACACACGCACACTCACTTACACATATAACGTATAATTTATTAAAACATTTTATTTTTATTTTATTATTATACTTAGTGTTATTTACTTCATGCTATTGTTCTTATTATCTTTAGAACAACACATTACACAAACACACACCGCACAATACCACACAACACAACACCACACCCACTCACAACGCCACTCACTTACACTATATAACGTATAATTTATTAAAACATTTTATTTTTATTTTATTATTATACTTAGTGTTATTTACTTCATGCCTATTGTTATTATTATTTAGAACACACCATGCACCACTCACCACACACCACACCCACCACACAACCACACACATCACACGCCACATACACACTTTCACACTTTACATAGCACCACACCAGTTCGATATTTTTGATCTCACTTAGATGCCTCAGCCTTTTGAGCCCAACTTTGATGTCTCAGTTTGATGCTCAACTTTGATGCTCAGCTTTTGATGCTCACAGTTGAGGGATAAAATATCGAGTGGTGGGTCGTAGTGTAAGTGTGTATGTGCGTGTTTGTGTGTGTGTGTGTGTGTGTGGTGTGTGTGTGTGTGTGTGTGTGGGTGTGGTGTGTGTGTGAGTGGGTGATGTGTGTTATAATAATAATAACATAGGCATGAGTAAATAACACTAGTATAATAATCAAATAAAATAAAATGTTTTAATAATTTATACGCTTACTGTGTAAGTGAGTGTGCGTGTGAGTGGGGTTGTGTGTGTGTGTGTGTGTGTATTTTGTGCCGTGTGTGTTTGTGTATTGTGTGTCAAATAATAATAACAATAGGCATGAATTAAATATCAGGCTACAAATAATAAATAAAATAAATAAAAAAATAAAATAATAAAAATTAAATATAAGTAAATAAATAAAGTTCTATAATATAAAAATAGCAATAAAAGTATTAAAAACAAAATAAAAACAATAATGTTACATAAAGCACTGAGTTAAAGCAGTAAAGCCAGAAAGTTAAAACA
>JABUQX010094532.1:5000-7500 GCA_015478945.1 Trachelipus rathkii | reverse complement strand
TATGGTACCATTAAGAAGGTTGAGATTTTTTTTGGAAGTTTAATTATTAAAACAATAAGTCTTAGACTTAAAGAATAATTAGTTATAAACTTAAAATAAATATTATATTTCTTTATTATAACCAATAAGAATTCTTAATAAGTAAACTATACTTTTATTTTTCAAAAAGGTGCGGAACAAAAGAGCGGAAACTTTTTTTGATCCGCACGTGCAAGTCCGCTAATTTCCTGCCGACTCCGCACCTCCGCTAGTCCGCACCTATTCTCTGGTAGTCCGCTCGAAGCGGACTAGCGGACTAGCGGACTAAAGAGCGGAAGTGCCAACCTGATCTATATATTTATTATATATATATATATAATTATATAATATATATATATATATATATAAAAATGTTTTATAAAAATATTTTATAAATTATATATATATAATGTATATTTAAGTGAGTTGGACGAATATTTTTTATATTCGCGAAGACGAATACGAATACGAATATTATGAAACCCATTCTATTTATATATATATCTATATCTATATTATATATATATAACTAATATATATATAATATATATATATATATATATATATATATATAGTATATATATATATATATATAATGACACTTTATATTCGTAAATGGTTTTGCACAAAAGTTTTTTTTGTTTTGTTTTTTTTTTAACTAAAGGAATATCCAAGATTAAATTGCAAAGATGGAACGAGTCAGGGTCCTCTCGGCCTAGAGAGAACGACGGGGGGACTTTGTCCCCCCTCTGTCACATGTCGGCTCGAGCCCCTTAAAAAAAATAAAACAAAAATTAACAAATATTTTCTGGAGCATGAAAAAAAGCAGCTTTTGGCAACTCTTGCGCTCCTTCTATTGGAGTTTTAGCTAACGTGACACTGCAGGGTTCCACGCGTAGTGTTCGGCGATTTTTCGATATCATGTCTTTATGTAACATCCTTTTAGAGTAATATATATATATATATTATATTTATATATATATATAATATATAAATAATATATATATAGTATATATATATATTATATATATATATATACGGGCATTTCTTCATATATTGTACCGTAAACCTGTCAGGTAGAAAATTTATATGCAATCTCCGCGTGACGTCATAATCAGACGTCAGACTCTCCGCGTTACGTATACTCTGACGTCAATGACTGCTTATTCAAAATGAATATATTATATTATATATATATATATATATATATATATATATATATATATGATATATATTAATATATATATCTAAAAGTATAAGATATTTAGGTATATATAAATGAAGAATATAGGGATGATTGATAGTCGGTTGGTTAAGCTGTGTATAGAGGTAGAAAAGGTGCATTTACAAGTGGTAGAGGATGTGTAGATCAAATTTTTACATTGAATCAAATGAGTGAGAAAATGAGAGAGAAGAACAAACTGTATTTAGATTTAATTAATTTGCAACATGCGTATGACAGGATTAATTGGGAAGCTCTGTGGCAAGTGTTAATAATATATGGTGTTGATGGTAGGCATTTAAATGTAATAAATAGTGCATGCATTTTCATAGTGAAGCGTAGGTAAAAATAAACGGAGTGGAGAGTGAATGGTTTAATATTATTAGTGTAGTGAGGCAGGGATGTGTTATGTATCCATGGTTATTTATATACGGATGGGGTGATGAAAGAATTTAAGGTAGGGGTGGCAGACAGGGGGTGGGAAGTTAGACTAATGAAGAATGGAAGAGAGTGGAAGGTGCCCTGTTTATTGTAACCAGATGATTTTTTTTGGTGTGGTAAATTTATAAAGAAAGTTTGAATAGGCTGGTAGATAGGTTTAGCAGGGTGTGTAAAAGGAGGGGTTTGAAAGAAAATGTAGATAACAAGTGATGGTAGTGAGTGAGGAGAATTCGTGGTGCGAAATCATGTTGGTTGATGAGCAATTAGAACAGGTATCCGAGTTTAAATATTTACTCAATATGATAGATGAAAAGGGAACGGATAATCCAGTGTAGCAGGAAAGTTTTTAGTGGTAGGAAGGTGGTTGGTGCAGCTAAATATTTGGTGAATGCAAGGGGACTAAGGACTGAGTGCGATAGGGTTCTGTAAGAGGGTATGTGTTTACCGGTCTTACTATATAGTAGCGAAACTATGATGTGGAATAAGAGGTATAGATCAAAGGTGCAGTCTGTCCACGTGGATAATCTCAGGGCGTGTTAGGTGTGAGAAGAATTAATAAAATGACTAATGAGCGTCTTATAAAGCTGTGTGACAGAAAGGCATGAATAAGAGAATTAATGAATGTATTAAGATGGGTTTAGTCATGTCATACGGGAAAGGTGGATGATAGTCCCTTGGTTAAGCGTGTATAGAGGTGAGTGTGTTGGGAGTCGACCAGCTGGGAAACAAAAAAAAAAGGTTAATTGAGTTAGTTATAAAGAAAGGGAAGCGAATTTAGCACAAGGGAGAAGATTGGTGCAAAATAGGAGCAAGTAGCGT
>JABUQX010094531.1:47500-59282 GCA_015478945.1 Trachelipus rathkii | reverse complement strand
CGCTCGCTTTTCCACAGGGATATCGTTCGCCTCTGCTTGCTTCTCAAACATTAACAGATATTCTTCATATCGTTTCTTTTCCGTCGAATGAAAGAAGCTCCCAATTCGCCACGTTACTTACTGCATATGAAGCACATCTGCCCACTGCGGTCATTGTTGGACGCTCGCTGTTTCTCCTCAGCATCAAGCTTCATCGGAAGCCATTTCTTTCCTTGCCGCCTTTCCCGCTAGACTTCTTGCGCTTCAGCTTCAAACCTGAGCTTTCTCCCTTCGCTCTTCTGCCTCAAGCGCTAACTTCTTTTCCTCTAAAGCTGCGGTCTCTTTTCCTCCAAAAGCACACTTTTGTTGTTCGGCACAGCTTCTTGAAGCCGCTCGGGTCTTTAGATAAAAGCAGTGCATCCTCCTTCAACACCTAAAACCTCCTGATATTACACATCTCCATAAATCAGCGTGTAGATGTAGCCATAGTTAATTTGTTGTATACAGAACAATACAAAGATATATTGTTCGCAAGCCGGGAGTCACTTTCACGCACGAGATCACAAATCCCTTTTCTACCAAAATTTCGAAATTTAGCTGTTCACTTTAGCTGCGGCACCATTCTTCTCCTCCAAGCACACTTTGTTGTCTCGAGCACACTGTCTTCGAGCCGCTCGGTCTTTTTAATAAAAGCAGTGATCTCCCTTCACACCTAACCCCTATTTACACATCTCCATAAACCAGCGTTAGATGTAGCCTAAGTTATATTTGTGATACAGAACAATATTACAAAATATATTTGTAAAAAATAAAGGAGTCACTTTCAACGCACGAATCACAATCCCGTTTTCTCCCAAAATTTTCGAAATTTAGCTTTCACTGATAGCTCTATGAAAACAAATTTCTAACCACCAAATTACATGTTACATATACATATTATAATATATATATAATATATATATATTATATATATTAGTATATAATTATATATATATTATATATATTATATATAATATAATACTATATTTATATATATATTATATATATATATATATGATATTATATTTATATAATATAATATATATATATATATTATATACATATACATATATAATATAATAATAAATATAATAATAATATAATATAATTACTGTAATATATATATACTAGTTTAAACAATCTGCAATAAAATTGCATCGAAAATTGTCACGGGGAATCAGTGGTTTTCCCCTAAAGAACTCCAAACCAGCAGGAAATTTAGTGAATCCCCGGAAACCACTGTATTTCCCCGACGCCACCGCCAGCGACCCAGCCACGCTCCGCTCAATTTGCAAACTTTACCAATATTAATATCTATAATATTTACTATATATATCTATAAATACCTCACAAAGCAATATTAATAAGTACCAATAAAAATAAGGTGTAGAAAAAAACACACCATATCAAGCCAGTACAATGAAAGTTATTACTAAATCCTAAGAGCTTAGCTATTATATATATTATATTATAATTGAATATATATATATATAATAGATACAACCAAACTCTTAAGCTATACTTTTCATGTATATTTTTTCACTCTTTGGTTACTTTAAATTTATTTTATGGTATAACAGAAACCGTGTTAACACACTCATATAAAAGAAAATTATTAGTATAAATTCTATAATACTACTAAGTTTATAGTATATGAATCTTAAGCCTCAATACTGTCTTATTAACATAGGCTTTTGCTTCCACTGCGTAATAAGCTGAGTGTCACGGGAACACATGACTAAGCAATATGAAAGTATATAGTGTAATTTTTAGTAATATATTGCCACTCAACGTATAATATTATCTAAAATTATCCCTGTGTTTCTCTATTTCCAAACGATAAGTATTGTTGCCACATAAAAGTTTGTTATTCCACCAATGACGCAAAGAAAATCAAATACGTTTAACTTCAATAAACAAATAGTCCACCGACTATATTGAACAGTAAAAAAAACAATACATAATCAACCTATATCCTCAATTATGCCTCAATCACCATTGAATATAATATTGTACAACCATCTGAACATGATAGTTCTTTGGCACAGGTTTTATGACTAAATGATACTATTGCCAGATACCTTACTCTGCTCAAAATACACGCAATGAAGTGAGAGCCAAAAACTTTATACCAATAACTCCATTGAAGTAATAAGTAATGACTGAAAAGGTCATAAATGATAATAGATTCCACACACGTTATATACACACCCCACATTTATAATGTAGTGTCCTTTCTTACTTAAGTGAATAACACAATTAGGCTTGTCCTATAAAACTATTGAGCTATACTTCATACGGATAAGACAAGATCGCTATTGGACAGTTGCCCCGTCCGATCACGGCTCATGTCTCGACAAACACTAACAATGATTCTCAAACCTGTATTGTAGCAGTATTCCAGGCCTCCTGTTAAATGAGTTTCATTGGCCTGTGCAAATTAGAATGCAATATTTAAACTTACTATCATCCTCTATGGAGATCCTCCTGTCTGAACACAAACCTCTGGTTGAGCCCTGCTTCTATACCTTAGAGCAGAACTCCGAACCTATACGTTTGTGTATCAGGTGAATGAACCCGTTTTTATGATCACCTTTGATCATTGAAACGCCACATTGTCTTTAGAGAGTTAACGGCCAATAACTAATTGAGAATATTTGAATAAATTGTATGTAACCGAAGAGAATACTCAGGAACTACTGGCCTAATTTTAGAAAATATATTTATACATAAACAAAAAATAAATAAATGATGAAGAATGTACTGGTTCTATACCAAACTGGTTTTATAAGTCCATGAATATGTAGCTGAAATGTCGTGGATTTATACGATGCGCCATACTAGAATATAGAACCTCCTATCTCCCTAAGTTACTATATATGATTAGTATATTATATATATATATACTATATAATATTATTAATAATTAAATATATATATAATAAATATAATAATAATATATATATATATATTATACTATATATTATATATATATATTAGATATATAGTATTAATATATGTATAATATATTAGTAAAATGTTATTATTATATACTATCATATATTATTAAATATATATATATATATATATATATGACTATATATTATATACTATATATTATATATCATACAATATATATATATTTATATAATATATATATATATAGTATCTATATATATATATATAATATATTATATATATATATCTATATAAATATATATATATAATATATATAGTTATTATATGATATAATCATATATATATTATTAATATAGATATAGATATAATATCATAGTAATATTTCTACGAAAAAATATCTACAGTTTGTATAATTTCCATGTTAATATATGTGTAGTACCGTAGTGTTCCGTATTGATATCCGGTTATTACAATTATTCGCACTCGACAAATATATCAGATATAAACCTGATATTAAAACTAACTATCGATAAGTATATATATAGTATAGTTAATTAGTTATTTTATATTAAGTTTTTACATGTGTATAGTGTTTATATGTGAACGCTTAATTAAACTCAATATAGTGAAGATTTTATTATTTTCTTGGTCTAAGTAAAACATTTATAGCTATGATATTATATATATATATATATATTTAAATATCATGCTCTTTAAAAAAAAAATAAAATATCAAACAAAATTGTCTAATAAATAAATTATATAAATTTTTGCCCATAAATATTATATTATAAATATATAATATAATATATATATCATATATATGGTAAATAATACAGTAAATGAGGCGGATATATAATATAGATAAAAAATTTAATACAATAATATTTATACTATATTATATAATGATAATGAGGTATATATATATATTACTTGAAGAAAACCTAATTAGATAATTACTTAGTTATATAATAATATATATATAATATATGTATATTAAGATATATATAAGTTGTGTAATACGGATGTGACTGGTGAATTGGTTCAATTAAAATACTATATTATAAATAAAGTCTATAATATATATATATATATAATATACATTAATAATTTTCAAGAATTAATATAGGAACTGACTGATCTGGTGCATAAAAGATATAAAAAATTTACTTATAAATAAATGTTTCTATACTTTACACAAACATCTCAGATTTATCAGTGGGTACAAATATGATTGACAAGTTTCTGACTGATATAATAACAAAGCGTTAGTATTAGTTCTAATAAGCAAGATTACCTCTAAGTTTTGCCTCCCATACTTCTATTTATTCCAAATAAATAATAATGTGACTTAACAATGTATTTGAAGTTGTAAAATAAAAATTTTCAATCTCAGTCAAACGCTTTATATCTAGTTAGCCTAACAATATATATAATCTTACCATACTTATTCGAAAATTATCACTATTCAATAATAATAAATCACCTTACCTGCTGAGTGATATATTATTAGCAGCCTAACACTATAGCAGAGTAATAAAACTATGCATCTTGCAAATTCGAATATTTTCTTAACAGACGTAATGCTTCTAATATAATTAGAGCTCAAATGCAAAAATACTTACATATTCTACACAAATTAAAAAACAACAAACATTAATAAAACATAGCTTAAATTAACTACCTCATTAAGCTTTCTCCAAATGACAAATCATAAACCACATATTTCTACATTGAAAACATAAATAAGACAATTATAATATTGTACCATAACAAACATTTACTAGACACTATAAACTTACTTTATTATGAAAATAAATAAATAAATATATAAGACTTGTGATTTAATATAACAATTAATTCACACGTATATAATTATACAATATATAATAATAAATTGATCAGACAAAGCACTATTAAAAGTGCTCACCAACTTTATGTTACTTGCATAAATTATAGAATATTTTGTTAAAGGTTAATGTTAAAGACGTATTTATACTTTATAGGAAAAATTAATATTAGAATCTTTGTTAAAGTTTAGATATATTGCTCAACACGCCATGACTCATCAATTCTTTAAAAACTAAAATAGTATGATATGTGTGAGTGAGAGTTGCCTTTGAAAACTTCCATGATCTTTACTGTCGAACATCTGAAAAATAACTTAAAAATTTTAACATCGGGTATTTCGTATCTAAACCATCGGAATTCTCAGAAAAAAATTAGTGTTAAACACAAATTATAGGTTTTGTGAAGACCTGATACCCCACCTCTCTCTCTTTAAAATCAAAAACATAAAAGCTAACACCTCAAATCTTTGATGAGGCCAAAGGCTATCACCAACCCTTGAATGTCTAGAAAATTTTCCTTATTTTTCTTATAAAAACACTCATATAAAATACTACATAGGAGCTACATTTCTCATCAAATATCACTCCTATATATATACTTATGAATATAATGACTATATCGTTTAGTCCCGATATTATGGTTTACACAAACTGTATGAATAGTATAAATAAATCGTGAGAGAGTTACTATAGTTATGAAAGCTTATATCCACCAATAACTTAGATTAAGTAAATCAAAACTATATTACGATACGAAATAATCGTTAATAATAATAAATGATACGAGTATTGATATTAATTTGGACTTTTTCTGATTTTGCGAACAAAAACAAAACAAAAAAAGGATTTCAAAAAAATAACGAAAGAGGTCACGCCGAAAAAAGCAGAGTTAATCTAACTTGTGTTGAGTGTTTTTTATGTACTCTATATTATATGCGAATATGGTATATTACAATATATCTCACTGGCCGCTGCCAATGCGCTTACATTCTAAATAAAATGAAGCCAGGTTATTCAATGGCCAGATGTTTTGTCGTCACGTTACTACATTATAAAATTACAATTAACTGGTAGCCAATAATGTAGTATATTACATGACAACCTCTGCTATTTACTCAGTATTATCCATTATTATATATATACTATAACATATAATACTATATTATACTATATATATATATAAAATACCATATTATAAATATTATATTACAAATATAAAATAGATTTTTCTTATACAATATATATTAAATTAAATAAACGTAAATTAATAAACTAAGCAAAACTCACTTTGCATGGAATGGAATAGTTAATATCATATTAATATTAGATATATAATATATTAATATATACTAGTAGTAGATACTATATATACTAATATATATATATAAATATATATATATATATATACTATATATATAATATATATATATATATATATTATATATATTATACTAATATAGTATAAATATATATATATATATATTAATATAATTAATATTATTATCTAAATAGAAAAAATATGTATATACTTAAATAATAATAGCATACTTGAATTTAATTATTATATTAATATTTATAAAATATGAATGGAAATAATTTGAATAAGAATATATTAATACAGAAAGTGAAGTGACTGAAATAATAATATATTATAATAATAATAATAATATAATAAATTTAATAATAATATAAATATAAATAATAATAATCTAATTAAATCAATAATATTAAAATAACATAATATAATAATGTAATAGATTAAAAAATTAAATAATTAATAAAAAATCTGAAGAATAATTTGCTATAGAGTTATTATTAGGAGTTATTTATTGTTCTTCTTATATTTATAATTATTTTTTAATTATTTAAATGAATTTCTGTTTGCTTGAATTAAGCAATTCTATTTAGATATTTGTATATTTGTTATATTTTAGTGTATTTTGATTAATTGTGTTGTGATTTTCGTCTTTGTTAGAATTTTTTTACGTTTTATCATTGTAATTTTTATTGTAATACACCAATTATTTTATATATATATATATAGTAATATATAAATGAATGTAAAACACATAGGAGACGAATATTCTGAATAGACTTCCTTTAATCTTAATTCAAAGTCGAACGATTTTTAATAAGAAAAATTATTACAATCAAAAAAGAAATGAATTAATAATAATAAATATAATTATTAAATAATTAAAGAGCATTATAAGTACTGATAAAAGAATAATATAATTAAATACTAAGCTATGAAGTAAGCAAGAGAATCAAATAATAATTAGTAATACTCTTAATTAATTAATAAAATTCATTTAATTATATGTGTTATATAACATTTAAGTAAGATTTAATTATATGAAATTAAATAAATATTATAAAAATGAATAATTAATATATTATAATAATTCATCATTATTTAATAATTATATAGCTATAATTATATATAATTATAATTTATATAATATTATAATTATAATTTAATTATTATAATTTATAATTATATATTTAATAATTTAATATAATTATTATTAGTTATATAATTATTTTATATAATTATATATTTGAATACTAATTAATAATTAATCCAATATACCATATATAATTAAAATTTCATCAAAATATATAATTTTAATAACTAATAATGAATAAATAATAATTTTGAATAGTTTTAATAATTTTCATTAATTAAAATAATAAATTTTATCCTTAAAGAACAGATAATAAAGAATTAATTATGATGGATAATTATTTAATAAGTATATATTAAGATTAAAATATTAATATTATATTTTTAAAATACAGATAAGCCCAATAAATCTCACTTTTAGTTTAAAGACTGACACCTTACAGCCACCTCAAAGTAGTGCAGCTGCAATATGTTGCAACAGCGTGTCAGTGAAGACAAACACGAAAAATTTGACCGTATGGACTTTGCACTCCAAGAAAATAGTGTTTAGTGTAGAAGTGGTTTTCTATCGCACCCTAGCCTAATCAAGTGCTAATGTATATCGCATTGCCGAGAGGATGATCGAGAGTTAAACTTTTTTAACTCTTAGTAATCTGATATGTAATTATGTTAAAGCCTTTTTTTTAATGTTTAATTACTGTCATTTTCTATTTTTTTCACTTAAGAATTATTTGTAATGGTGAAGTTGCGCCACTAAAATCCACCTGTACGTATCGTAGAAGGCGCCACATAAACTAACTCCACCCAACCACCCCTACCACCATATAACCGTAATTCATTGCTTACTGAGTTTAAAGTCATTTCAAGAAAAGCCAATAAGTCAACCCGGTGACCCTTTTGAAGGCTTGTATATGTTAGTAAAAGAGAGAGTTAAATGTGATTCTTCTCCAGTGAAAGATTATATCGAAAATAAATTAAATAAACATAAATGATATAACATTGTTTAATAACGTGAAAAGTTTTATGAAGATGTATGATATTTTATTCGAAATAGTTATCTAGAAGACTTTAATAGTTGTCTGAGATTAATTTCATGAGAGTTACTCAAAAGATGAAGAACCTTATTTTTATTATATAATACTGAGCTATATCTAAAATAACTTGTTAGTTCATGGTAGAGATTTAGAATATCTGAAGAGAAGATAAGTAATTAAGCTACGTTGCTTCAAGTGAGGCGCCCTTACGTGATGAGCAAATTGCTTGTACTGGTAGGTGGGCGATCTTTCAAAAGGAAGGTAATAATTGTAGATGTATGGAAGTCTTATCGATGGAGAGATAGTGATGAAAGTAAATATATATGAGTCGGGATAAAGTATATATGAAACTCATGAGTATAAAGGTCGGAGAGTCGATCGAAGAAAAATACGTGACACCACTTATCTCACTATATCTCTAGTGACATAATATGACGTTGGAGGCAAAGGTTGAGAATATATTTCATCCTGCCGCTTAGTCAACGGCCAAACTCGGGGACCAGTTGTTGACGTCAGAAAATATCAGAGTGAGTGTGGGAGAAAAGGTGCGTGTCGCCAAAGTGTTGAGGCTAGTAAAAGATTAATTGTATTATTTTCTAAGGAGAAAAAGTGTATTTATATGAGTGTTTACGGAGAGCTCTGTGTCGTCTCCCACAAAAGAATGAAATATAATTTTTGGGTATTATCTTGAAAGTTTTGATAAAAACAGTAGCCAATTTATGAGGAAAGATGAAAATACAGAGGAAAAGTAAACAAAAAGATAGAGAACAAAGAGAGTTAAACCAAGGTTTGTTCAAAGAATTTTAGTATTCAAACGTTAAAATAATATATGGATGTAACTCCTCCTCTAATGCGTTGATGAAAAAAGAGTTCTCTCTAACTAGAATGAGAATAACTCTATATATATAAACTCGATCATATAATTTCAAAGATTCTTTTTGGCGATAAAAGAAGAATTTGCCAAATAAAAGCTTAATATAAGTCATACACACATGTTTCCATTCGTGTAAAGAGGAAAATTACAGTCATCGCTTAGTTTAATAGCTAATAACTCATAACTTTAATAGTAAGATACAACATTTGCCCCGTCAGCATTTCTTTCGAGTTCAAACGGGTCAACGGCGTTTCATCTTTCTCGTTAAAACGCAAATGAGTTTCATTTTATGCTTTAAGACGCAAATGCGTTCTTAGAAATTTATCATAATAGAAATAGGAATGGAGGGAACATAATAAATAATAAATGATAAATAATCATGTAATGGAAAGGTGGTGCTCATTTTTATTTAAATACAATGTATAATGTCCTTGTTGGACCACTTGACAAAAACGTATGAAAGAATACTAGAGAGAGAAGGCTGAGAATGGTAGTAGTAGTAGTAGTTGAGTCCAGACAGGAGATCGTGGTGGTCAGTAGAGAAGAAGGAGGGGGAGAGCTGGGAGTGGATGTGGAAGGGACTGAGATAAATAAAGATGGTGGAGAAATGTGAGTTCTTGGGAGGGGTATTTGGAAGAGAAGAGGAAATGTACCGGAGATAGAAATAGATAGATCAGCATAACAATGTAAGATAGACAAATGAGTGTGGAGGTGAAAAGGGTGATATTTGAGGGGGTGTTAACACCGATTCTACTATATGGGGCAGAGACATGGAGTACGACCACAAGAGAAGATAGTAGAATACAGTCGGCGGAGATGTACGTTTTGAGAGCGATAGTGGGAAAGACTAGAAGAGACAGACAAAGAAACGAAAGAATAAGAGAGGAGGTTGGAGTGAAGGCCATATTAAATAAGATGGATGCAGCCAGATTGAGGTGGTGGGGACACCTGGAGAGGATGCAGGAAAAGAGAAGGATGCAACCAGATTGAGGTGGTGGGGACACCTGGAGAGGATACTGGAGGAGAGAGTGGCCATGAGGAGATGGGAGTGGAGACAGTAGGTGAAGGACTCCTTGAGAAGACATGGAATGCCGTCGATGCTGGAGAAGAGAAGAGGGAGTCCTGGAGGATAGAGGAAGATGGAGAAGAGCTCTGACCCCGCTGACAGGGTCTTGACCTTTCCTGGGAGCGGTTGTAAGTTGTAAGTTATATTTAAATATATATATTGCCATCACTGACACCCCCTTTCATATATATTTTTCGCGTTATATATATATATATATATATATATATATATATATATAATCATATATATTTTCTTATAGTTTTTATATATATATATATATATATATATATATATATATATATATATATATATATATATATATATATATATATATATATATATATATATATATATATATATAATATATTATATAAACATTATTTCTTTTTAAACAATTTAAAGGTAGTTACTTTCACGAATGGAACCTCGTACAGCAACTCTCTCTCACTCCATGTAGTCAGTAGAAATCATTAATAAGTCATATATATATATATATATATATATATATATATATATATATATATATATATATATATATATATATATATATATATATATATATATATATATATATATATATATATATATATATATATACAGGTAGAGTAAAAATAGGAACTTTTAGCTCATCTTAATTATCAGATATGATAATAAATATATTACACACCACCTTCAAAGTACCTTCCTTCGGCTGTCACACACTTTTGCCAGCGCTCGTACCACTGCTCGAAACATCGCTGTAAGCCATCTTTTGTTACCTCTTTCAACGCACGAGTCGTAGCACTTTGAATTTTCTGCTGACTGAAATCGTCGCCCTTTTAACAGATCCTTCATGCAATTGAAAAATATAAACAGCTTGAGCCAAATCAAGGGAGTAAGAAGGTTGAGAAAGCACAGGTACGTGGCTGTTCGTCAGATATTCAGAGACCAGGAGTGAACGATGTGCCGGGGCATTGTCATGGTGCAATACCCAATTTTTCGCTTCCCAAAGCTCAGGACGTTTGCGTCGGATTGCGTCACGAAGACGACGGAGAATATCAATGTATATATGCTTGGTAACTGTACGACCTTGAGGTATAAACTCAAAGTGCACGAGACCTTTAATGTCAAAGAAGACCTCCAGCATGACTTTCCCCTTTGAGCGATCTGCTCGAACCTTTTGTTTTCGTGGTGAACTTGGAGATTTCCAGTCAAAGGTCTGACGCTTCGTTGGAGGGTCGTACATGTAACACCACGTCTCCTCGCCAGCTATTACCCTATTCCTCGATCCGTATCCATCATAGCAATGAGCTCTCCGCTTATGTAGGTCCTCTCTTCACACTGCTTCTTCTGGGTGAGGAATCTTAGAACAAGGTGCGTACAGACGCGGTGTATGTTCAAGTCTTATGCGAGGATCGCGTTACAACTGCCATGAGAAATCCCGACAATATTGACAACATCATCGATGGTTTGCCTCCGGTCAGTTCGGATTATCTCCCTTACTCTAGCAATGATGTCATCATTACGCCCTGTTGATGGTCTACCGACACGCACATTATCTTCCAGCGACTCCCGCCCTTCTTTAAAGCGCGTATAAACTCGTTCACGATAATGATTCATCACCATACACCTCCT
>JABUQX010094531.1:37500-42500 GCA_015478945.1 Trachelipus rathkii | reverse complement strand
AGTACCCTTATATAAGGGTAAGGGAGATAAAGGGAACTGTAGAAATTATAGGTGAATTAGTTTATTGAGTGTTGTAGGAAGATATATGTTGGTATTTTGGTCGAAAGAGTGCGTCGAGTGACTGAAGGACTGATTGGTGAAGAACAAGGTGCGTTTAGGAGTAGTAGAGGATGTGTGGATCAAATCTTTACATTGAAGCAAATGATAGAGAAAATGAGGGAGAAGAAGAATAAATTGTATTTAAGTTTTGTGGATTTGCAACAGGGGTATTGATATGGTTAATAGGGAAGCTCTATGGCAGGTGTTAGTGATATATAGTGTTGGTGGTAGGCTTCTGAATGGAATCAAAAGTATGTATGACGATAGTGAGGCGTGTGTAAGAATAAATGGTGTCAAAAGTGATTGGTTTAGTATTAATAGCGGAGTGAGGCAGGTTTGTGTTATGTCTACTTGGTTATTCAATTTGTATATGGATGGGGTTATGAAAGAATTGAAGGTGGGCGACAGTGATGGGGATGGCAGGAAATGATGGAGAATGGAGATGAAGAGGAGCCCTACATAATATGTTGAGATGATTGGTTTTGTGTGTAGAATTTGAAGAGTTTTGAGAGATGCTTGGTAGAGAGATTTATGATGTGTGCGATGTGTTTGAACGTAGATAAGAGTGTTTATGTTGTGAGTGAGGACAAACTAAAGAAGTTATGTTAGATTGTGAGCATGGAAACAAGTGTCTGAGTTTAAATATTTAGGGTATATGTTGATGCCAGGAAGGTGGTTGGTGCAATAAAATCGTTGGTGAATGTATAGGGACCAAGTCTTTAGAGTGCTAGTTTTACATGAGGGTGTGTTGTTACCTGTGTTATTGTATAGAAGTGAGACTATGGTCTGAAAGAAATGTGATCCAAACTAATGTGTTCAGATGGACAATCTTAGAGCATGCTAGGTGTGAGAAGAATTGATAAAATGAGTGATGAAAACGTATTAGAGAGTTGTGTGGTGTGAAGAAATGGGTAAACGAGAGAATAAATATGTTGATGATAGGTTTGGTCATGTGGAAAGGATGAATGATAGTCGGTTTAAGCGGATGTATAGTGGCGAGTGTGTTGAAAACCGACCGGCTGGGAGATCGAAGAAAAAGTGGAATGAGTCAGTAAACGAATGTCTGAAGGACAGAAATGGAGTTTGGCAGAGGCGAGAATAAAGGTGCATAATAGAGTGAATGGCGGGGTTTGAGGGGGTATGGTTGTGGCCCACCTGGGCCAAGGGATGAACACTTACACTGACGATTTACCATAGTGAGGGTCTGTCGCAGTCCGTGAAGCTATAGGGTGGATTTGGCTCGCGTCGAGTCCAAGAACATCATCGGTACAGAGGGGAAGGGGGTTAAGGCTGGGCTTTCTTTTCTGCTTGCTTCATATTCTTCCACTGCTTTTCTTTTCCGATGCTCTTCACACCCTACCACCAGTCTTGGGGAGAGAGGTAGATGAAGAATTTATATATATATATATAAAGATATATATATATATATATATATATAGCAGTTAGCAAAGAAGAGTGTATAGAGAGGATATATATATATATATATATATATATATATATATTAAGGCCGGTATATATATATATATATATATATGAGTATATATATATATATATAGCAGCAGTTAGTATATATATATATATATATATATATATATATATATATATATATATATATATATATATACATATATATATATACATATATGGTAATACTGGGATTATGACTCCACACATTTGGAGACTGAAAACTTCTAAGTTCAACAAAATATCTGCAAGTTAAGAAAATTGTAAAAGTTAAGCTTTTTAATATACTTAGTGGCAGGCTTCTGGAATTATGCCAAGATTGCCACTAAACAATTTTCTTAAAAACTTAACTTTTCTGACTCAGAAAAATTTTGAACTTAGAAAATTTTCTGGTCTCAAATGTGTGGTCGCTATCTCACAAGGACTCAAACCTTTGACTGATAACTCTAAGACGAATATAATCCTGCTTTCTGCAACCTTTATAGGTCTTCGTAATATATATATATATATTATTATTATTATTAAGTTATTATGTATATATATATATTATTAAAGAAAGAGCATATATATATATATTGCTATATATATTGTTGTTATATACATATATTTTTATATATTACATATTTTACATATTATACATATATATATTATTATATGTTATATTATTATATATATATTATATATATATGGTTATATTTATTATAGTTATTATTGTTATTATTATTATATATATATATATATATATATATATATATATATATATATATATATATACCGCATATATATATATATATAATATATGAGTGATATATATATAGGCATATATTGTTGTTGTTGTTATGGTTGTTGTTGATATATATACACATATACATATACATATATATTATATATATATATATATTATATATTATATATTATTATATATTATACATATATTTAACTGCAAATTTAATGCATCACCTGTAAATATAATGTAAACTCTTTCATTTTTTGAAATCGTATAGGGTTTGCTTTATTTGTCATGTTCTACCGGAGCGTTATCGTAGCCACTGCGTATGGAATAAATGGTGGTTAAAGACAACCAAACAGCCTCGGCGAATTCGAAACCATGTCTCATATATAGGAGAATAATCAACCAACGAAACAAACAATTATGCGCCGTAAAGTCGTAGTTGACAAAGACTGTCAATATGGAAAGACATCAATAAACATGCCATAGGGTTGTCACACCAGCCGAAAGCAGGGCATTCTTCGAGACAGGTGGCTCAGCAACTGCAAATATCGACGGTCAGTCGACCGCCGGTCAGGAGACCGGCAAAAACCGCAGACGACTGAGCGGTCAGGTCGCCCGAGGGTCCACGACAGATATCTGCCCGCATGATCGCTTCCGCAAGCGCACAGCCGCGCCCACAGTGTCTCCGTGGTCAGATGCCCATTTCAGCGCAGCCAGTGAGACGACAGAACAAACGCGGGAGTACGAATTACAAGGTGTCTGCCATCGCCCTCCTGACAGGGTTACTGGGTTGCATTTCATTTATCACAGTTGGGCACCACAGATGAGTCCAGGCTCACAACATGGGACCAGATGTCGGTGAATTTGGAGATGTGCTGGTGAAAGTCTTCAAGCCTGCAATACTCAGCGATTCCTTTGAGACCGCAGGCGCTTGAGTGCTCAGCACGGTTGCATATCGTGGTAGAATGCTAACGGCCGAGTGCGGAGCACATCCTCCAGCGCAAGGTATTTGCGTCCACTATTGGGTCATGCCGCTTCAGACAGCACATTGGCTGGCACAATGCAGTACACGTCCATCAGTGGCCTAAGAATGACGGTAGGGCGTTCGATATCCCCATTAACATGTTTGGGATTTGCAGTAGCGACTGTGATAGCCTCCGTCCAATGCAAAGCTGCCACGCTGACACATCCGCAAGGAGATCATCTCCGCATCATTTTCACACGAATGCTGGAGCGAGCCAGCAGCGAGGTGGTACAACCCATTACAGAAATGATCTTACGCCGCATTTCACATTGTAATTTGTAGAATATTGTTGTTGATTAATAAAAATCATCATATATATTTTTCGTTTTTATTATGCCATTTAATTCCCTACACACTGTCGCTACATACGGTTTATACATTTATAATCCTGTGCAACACTCCCGAGTTAGGTAAAACCAAACCCTAGCCCTACATTTTCCAATATGAAAGAGTTTAAATTATATTTATGGGTGATGCATTAAATTTGCCCATATATATATATAGTATATAAAGAGCATATATATATATATATATATATATATTATATATATATATATATATATATGCTATATATATATAGCATATATATATATATACATAGCATATATATAATACTTTGAGCGCATCAACACTGTAAGTTTATTTTTTGGCGTACCGTATCACCTCCAGTGCACCCCAGGCGGGCACGCGCAACCCACCTTCTTGGCACCACTGATCTATGTACACCTATATATATGGTTATTGGTTGGTTATATATTTTATATATTATATATGTTGCTACATATATATATAGTTGTGTTACATATATATATTATAGTATATTATATATATATATATATATATATATATATTATTGTTATATATAGCATATTATTGTTGTTATTATTACTATTATTATATATATATATATATATATATATATATATATATATATATATATATATATATATATATATATATATATATATTAATGGTACAGATATATATATATATATATATAGTTATATATATATATATATATATATATATATATATATATATATATATATATATATATATATATATATATATAATAATAATAATAATAATAATAATAATAATAATAATAATAATAATAATAATAATAATAATAATAATAATAATAATAATAATCAGATCATGTGAAATGTAATAATTATATGCCCCAGAGCACTAATAAAACTTTATTAAGTACTAAACTCTACTTTATATATTGTATACGTGAGTTCATGATCACTTACGAGTGTGTAATCCTTGTATCAAGTGAGTGCGATGGTATATAAAGATAGTATATATATATACTGTATATATATATATATATATATATATATATATATATATATATATATATATATATATATATATATATATATATATATATATATATATATAAACTAGCAGGCAAATTTAATGCATCACCCGTAAATATAATTTAAACTCTTTCATATTGGAAAATGTAGGGCTAGGGTTTGGTTTTATTTGTTCATACCTAACTCGGGAGTGTTGCATAGGGTTATTAATGTATAAACCATATTTAACGACAGTGTGTAGGGAATTAAATGGTATAATAAAGAAAACGAAAAATATATATGATGATTTTATTAATCAACAACAATATTCTACAAATTACAATGTGAAATGCAGCGTAAAGGTGTCTAATAA
>JABUQX010094531.1:25000-27500 GCA_015478945.1 Trachelipus rathkii | reverse complement strand
ATATATATATATATATATATATATATATATATATATATATATATATATATATATATATATATATATATATATTAATATTTACTCTTATTGGACATCTATTTAATATATCTATAATTTTCATGCATTCTCTCAACGGCTCCATCCCATACCTCGTGTACAAGACTTAATCGGTCCGACTGGGGGTTTTACATCCCTGCTACACTAGTATTTTTAGATATTTTTTACAGAGATAAACACCATCACTCACGGGCAGAGCCCTAATCAAGGAGGAGGTGTACTCATTTAACGTCCGAGCAGGACGAAGCCAAGCCCAAGGGGAGAATAGCTCACATTCTCCCACCCGACCAGTTGCGAACCTGGGACCCTCGCTTTGTTTGGCGAGTGCTCTAACACTGAACTATCGGGCGCTTTTTATATAAATAAATAAATATGTTTTAAAAAAATAAAAATACATACATACATAAATACATATGTACATACACAAAACACATATATGTTATCAGTTTTCTTGTACCTATCTTAGTTTTCGAGATATCAAACAATTAACTTCTTTACTATTATTATTATTATTATTATTATTATTATTATTATTATTATTATTATTATTATTATTATTATTATTATTATTATTATTATTATTATTATTATTATTATTATTATTATTATTATTATTATTATTATTATTATTATTATTATTATTATTATTATTATTATTATTATTATTATTATTAATGAATATATAGAATGAATTTGATTGTACCATAATTATTATTATTGTGTAATGTGTGTGTGTGTATTATTATTATTATATTATTATTATTAACTTATTAATATATATACACTATATTTCACTAAAATTGTTTACTTCAGTTCACTTCACTTCTTTTAATGATTGCTTTAATGCTGAAATCTCTTCAGATTCTGCAGATTAGGTGGGGCTGTAATCGCTGATAGGATGGGAAAATTCATTCTTTCTTCTAAAAATCTTTCTCTCTATAATCTACGGTACGATTGTGCGTGTTCTGCAGCATTCAGGCAAGAGAAAATGAGTATCGGGGGGGGGGGGGGATGAAATTCTCGTTCTTCTATCACTGTCGCTAATATCCATTAAACTCTGATTCATTTAAGAGATATTATCCCGACGAGCAAAGCGGACTCTCACTAAGAAAGGTCTAAACTTCTTGTTTTCCTACCGAAAAAATATTTGCTGCTTTCTTGCCCAAAACATCTCTAACAGGTGCAAATCTTCTCTTCCTGCCTTTTTCGCTCTGATAATTCTGTTGCTAACACTCCAACTGATAAGGCTAATCTCTTTGGCCTCCTGGGTTCCTCTAATTCAATCTTGGACGATTCTGGCAGTCCTCCTAAAACTCCTTCTCCTCTTTGCGGCCCCATGCCTTTACCTGTTATTACCTTTGACAGGGTGCACGGCCTTCTGAAATATATGAATGTTAGGAATGTAAATGACCCGGATGGCATTCCTCCCCGAGTTTTGAGGGAGCATGCTTTCAGGCTGAAGCCATCCTCTGTTCAACTATACTCTCTATGTCTCAATACTAACACTTTCCCTCAGTGTTGGAAGAGCGCACATATCCAACTTCTCCCGAAGAAACGTGACCGCTCTGACCCTTCTAACTATCGCCTTATAGTTCTCACTTTATTCTGTCTAAGACCTTTGAAATCTCTCTCAACTCTCATTTCTTGGACCATCTGGAATCCCATTTTCTCCTTTTCAATAATCAGTACGGCTTTCGGTGATATACCTTCCTATCTCACATATTTAGGGTTTTCTGCCCTCAGGGATTTTGGGGAGACTTGTGTGGTGTCGCCTGACATATCCAAAGTATTTACCCGGGTATGGTATGTGTCGCTGCTTTCTAAACTTCACATTTTCTCTTTGCTTACTTATATCTAGTTTTCTTTCAAATCGCTTCACATCGGTTCTTGTTGATTGGTCGACACCTTCTTCATTCCTACCAACAGTAGTGTTCATCAGGGTTCTGTCTTATCTCCCACTATTTTTCCTTAATGATCTTCTCATTAATGATTAATTCATATGCCGATTCCTCAACCCTCCATTCTTCTACTCATTTCAAATCTGCTTCCTCTTTTTTATCTAGACTTACCTCCCATCTTAATTTTTCGATTCTATTTTTGCAGAGTGGATTAGAATTTCCCAGCGGGGATGTCTCAACCTTGTGAAATAAACTTTAAAATCTCAACTACTGTAAATATTCCTCTCAAAGACACCTCATAACTTTTCTATATCTATCGATGGTTCTCCGTCTCTCCCGTTGATAATATAAAGATACTTGGTCTTAAGATAAACAGATAAATGTGTCGGAAACCTCATACCACAATGGTTGCTAGTACAGCCTCAGAAAAGCTGAGAATTCTGTTTAAACTGCGAGAATTTATTTCTCCTTCTCAATTACTCCAACTATACAAGGGTTTGATCCGCCCTTGCATGGAGTACTTCCCTCATATCTGTCTGGAAGGC
>JABUQX010094531.1:0-12500 GCA_015478945.1 Trachelipus rathkii | reverse complement strand
AATATACTAACAGGTCGTGGCGCTTGACATATCAAAAGCATTTGACCGAGTATGGCACGCGTCACTGCTCACCAAGCTCCCCTCCTTTGCTTCCTCTTCTTGCTTACTTATGTCTAATTTTCTTTCAAATCGCTCAATAACGGCTGTTGTTGATGGGGCGACTTCTTTCTTTTTTTCTGTCAATCGTGGTGTTCCTCAGGTTCTGTCTTATCTCCTACTCTTTAAATTCCACTTTCATTAATGATCTTCACCTGCAGCTAATCCCCATCCACACCATACGCCGATGACCTCGACCCCCTTCATTCTTCAACCCATTTCAATTTTGCACCCCCTTTACTGAATTGCTCTGCCTCCCAATTCTCCTGATTTATTCTCGCCGATATGGATAGAATTTCTGGTAAACGTCAGTAACCCGTGAAATTCAATTTTTAAAAACCTCAACTTCTGCAAATCTCCCTCTCAAGATACCTTCTAACCTTTCCTATCTTTTCGACTTTGGTTCTGTCGTCTCTCCTAAGGACAATATAGTAAACAGATCCTTGGCCTAACATAAACAAAAAAATGTCTTGGAAACCACATCACAACGGTTGCTAGGTATGGCCCCGCTAAAGAAACTGGAGTTCTCGCGGAGCATTTTTTCCTTTCAGCACCCAGCTATACAGTGCCCTAACCGCCCTTGTACAGTACTGCTCTCATACTGGGGTCTGGTTTCACCCGGCTTTGGATAGGGTCGAGTCAGCGGCAAAAAACGCTTATAAACTGTTCTGTACTTTCCAGTTCACTTGATCCTCTATTCTTTGCGGAGCGATGTTGGTGCTTTATTCTTCTATAGATACCGCAGTGCAGGTGCTCGGGAACTTAATATCACCGCAACACCACCTTTTTTTTACGTCGTCCTCGCAGCACTAGAGCTGTGTAACATGATTTTTGCAAGCGATATATAACTCAGGCCAGTTCACTGTGATGCTTCCTTCTTTCCCGCGCTTCACCTTGTTCAGGTGGGAATTCTCCATCTTCTGTGAGCTTCCTGCTGAATTAATCTCCCACTCAAAAGCCTGCGTCTGTGCCTCTCATCTGGCACTTACGCCAGCTGTTAACTGCGCAACACCTCCAAGAAGAGGTCCCCGAAAAAGGGTACTAAGAAATAAATATACTAAGAAAATACTAATATACTAAATATACTAATATAGTAAATATATTAAGTATAAATATAAATATACTAATATACTAAGAAATACTAATCAATACCTTTTTCATTTATCTACTCGATATATGTAACATTCTTATAGGATAGACTTATATATATCGAGCAGATAAATGAATGAACTAAAGTTTTGATTTACTGAAAACGAACCACGTTTTCTTCCTAGTTAGAATACGATAAAAATCAGAGATTAATTACTAAGTATCAGTAATTGCTAATATCAGCAATTTACATTTGAGTGGAGGCTTCATTCAAAGTAAAAGCTGTTTTGAAGGGAGGAGTCATCCCTATAAAGCAGATATGCGAAGAAGGAACAGAATGAAGATTTTAATGAAAAACAGAAAAAGAGTTGGAAATTGAACAAAACCCTGAGGAACAACACTATTAATAGTTTCAAAGGATGAATGGTGGTCGTATTCAACAGCTGCTTTAGAACGACCGGAAAGAAAAGCAGCGAGAAGACCACAGAGAGAAGGAAAGATTTCGAAAGAGGAAAGTTTATAAATTAAAGTTTCGAAGCTTTGAGTCAGACTCTTTCGATGGCTTTCAATGTCTGGCGCGGCAGCAAAAGGTTCGCCGAAATGCAGAAGAGCAGAGGATCAACATTCAGAGAAAAGAGAAAGGAGATCACCATTAAAACATTCTTTAGAAGCTATAATGGCTATCTGAGATAAGATTAAAAGATTTTAAATGCTTCCAATTCATATGTTATGGGGAGATTCGAAAATATAGAAAGAATTAAGGTTAAATCAATAGGCAGTAGTTAGAAGGTTGAGAGGGCGTCCCCCTTTTTTGGTACAGGTTGCTTATATATATATATTTATTATATATATATATATATATATAGAAGAAGATATGTTGTTATATATATATATATATATATATATATATATATATATATATATATATAGTGTATGAATTAGGTGACGCCCTGGTGGCAAGGTAGGCAGTAGCCGTCTCACAAAAAAGAAGTTTTTTGAATTATTCTATTTATTCTTTCTCATTTAAAAACACTTAATAATGTACTAATTTCTTACACAGCTGTTATCGAAATTTAAAACAATTTTCCCTTGTAAAAAGGCAAATATTTTTGTGCTTCTCCGCTTATGGCTTCCCAGGTTAAACCTTTTGGTTGCAATGACCATCCGAGCTTTTCTTATTTTTATATATTAAACTCATTTGCCCACAAGGTGCTTTGGAATTTTGCTTTCTTTTTATTCCGCCAAAACTCAGTGTTTGGAATGATATAGTCAAGGAGGATATCTCTTTCTCTCTTCTCTCTCTCTTCTCTTCTCTCTATATATATATATATATATATATATATATATATATATATATGTTATATATATCAGTATATATATACATATATATATATATATATATATATATATATATAGTATAAGGCCTTAAATACATATATTAGAATTTTTAGATATTTATATATATATGTTTAAGTTGTTCCTGTCATGTTTTATATATATGTATAGCAAGCAGTTGTTATGTTGTTGTTGGTGCTGGTATACATATATATATGTTATACAAGCCTCGCCTACCCTGACAAGTCACGGCACGCCCGATATATGTTAAAAAGAGGCAGTATATATATATATATATATATATAGTATATATATATATATATAAGCAGCAGTAGTATATATATATATATATTAAGTTAAGTATATATATAAATTGTAAATAATTAATAATAATTATTATAATAATTGGTATTATTATTGCTATTATTATTATTATTATTATTATTATTATTATTATTATTATTATTATTATTATTATTATTATTATTATTATTATTATTATTATTATTATTATTAGTTATTATTATTATTATTATTATTATTATTATTATTATTATTATTATATTATTATTATTATTATTATTATTATTACTTATTATTATTATTATAAACGCAGTGTCCCTGCATGCAGGGTGGTGTCAATCGCAGAATGTATTTGATATTCCACGTGATCGTTCAATAAGCAGAAGGAGGTTCCCAGCAGCCTATCATGCAACAGCAATCCTACATTTACCAACCGCATCGAAACCTTCACCGCCACTTAGGACCAAAAACATTGCAACAACTTCATATATTTGCCAAATGATTTTTTTTTTATTAATTTGTAGAAAAGAACTGATGCGATAATTTTTCTCCTCTTCACCGAAATTATTCCAGACTCCACTTCATTGTCTATTTAAAATAAATAATTTTTGAAACGAACTGAAATAAAAATTTTGTTGATCCTTCTGATTTTCGTTAAAAAATTAATTTTCCTTTACTCGCAAAATCTGATTTTTCATATTTTTGATTCATAGCCCTTTTTAAATATTCCATATAGTTTAATAAATTGGAGCTGGCTAATAAAGTCAATAATTTGACCTAACTGTATATTACTCAGACAAAAATCTTAGCAGAACTTTCTGATATAGTCCTTTCTACAAGATTTCAGCCTCTCTCTCTCTCTCTCTCTTCTCTTCTCTTCTCTAATATGTTATAATATAGTTATATACATATATATATATAGTATATATATATAGTATATATATATATATATATATATATATTATAGTAGTAAAAATAAAAACCGTTGGTTTGGTAGTCAAGTCTGGTATGTCAGATAAAAGTTATCCAAATATTCTAAAGAGTGAAGAATTGTAAAATCTTATTTCAACTTAAATATTCCTTTCGTGTGTTACCCAGCATAAGATTCTGAAATGATATTGGTGGTCGGTTGGTTGGCTGGTTTGGCTGACACACAACAGAATGGCTGGTTTGGTTGGCCAATAATGGTCATATTATTGGCTGGGCGGTTGGCACACACACATGGCATGACACAGGTCGGCTGGCCACACAGTCAGGCACAATACACAATGGCTGGCCGGCTGGGACAATACTGGCACAATATTGGTCATTGGCTGGTTGGCTGGCTGGGTTACACGGCCGGCTGGTCGTGTTGTTAGACACAATAGTGGTTGGTTATACTGGCGGCTGGTTGGCTGGACACACACATATTGTTATTAATATATTAATAATAATAATAATAATAATAATAAATATATTTGTAATTTAAAATTTAAATTTTTAATTTATCTATGAAAGTCTTTATCAAATAGTATGTATATTATTATCCCATTTAAATAAAGTACTTTAATATTTTGTCCAAATTTAACGATTTATATAAAATGAGGTTCAAGTTAACAAATATAGAGACTCAAAGTTCGGCTGGGGGAGACCCTTATTCTTCAAAGATTATTATTATTATTATTATTATTATTATTATTATTATTATTATTATTATTATTATTATTATTATTAGTTATTATTATTATTATTATTATTATTATTATTATTATTATTATTATTATTATTATTATTATTATTATTATTATTATCATTATTATTATTATTATTATTATTATTATTATTATTATTATTATTATTATTATTATTATTATTATTATTATTATTATTATTATTATTATTATTATTATTATTATTATTATTATCATTATTATTATTATTATTATTATTATTATTATTATTATTATTATTATTATTATTATTATTATTATTATTATTATTATTATTATTATTATTATTATTATTTGCTTTAGAGAAATAAAGAATATTATTATTTTTATGATTAATATCATTTTAATTTTTATTACAAAGAACCAATTCCATATTTTTATTATTATTATTATTATTATTATTATTATTATTATTATTATTATTATTATTATTATTATTATTATTATTATTATTATTATTATTATTATTATTATTATTATTATTATTATTTTAATAATTATTTTTAATTGTTATTATTATTACACATTATAAATATTATCATTGTTATATTACTTTATTATGTTATTATTTTCTTTATTATTATGAATATTGTATATTACCTGTATTATTATTATTATTATTATTATTATTATTATTATTATTATTATTATTATTATTATTATTATTATTATTATTATTATTATTATTATTATTTATTATTTTTATTATTATTATTATTATTATTATTATTATTAGTTCTATTATAATTGTGGTATTATCAATATTAATATTATTTTCCTTAACATTATTATTATTATTATTATATTAAGTTTATTTATTATTATAAATTATTATTATTATTATTATTATTATTATTATTATTATTATTATTATTATTATTATATTATTATTATTATTATTATTATTATTATTATTATTATTATTATTATTATTATTAGAGTTATTATTATTATTATTATTATTTATTACTTTGAGTGATGTTATTATTATTATTATTATTATTATTATTTTTATTATTTTTATTATTATTATTATTATACTATCACTGAAATTCGTAAAATTGTTAGCTTTATCAGATCAAGATTATTATTATAATTATTATTATGCTATTATTTTTATTGTTATTATCATTATTATTATTACAATTATTATTACAAGCCTAGCATCATTATTATTATGATTATTATTATTATTATTATTATTATTATGAGTACTTTTAATTATTCCACCCAGTCTTATTAATTATTATTGCTAATGATTTATTATTATTATTATTATTATTATTATTATTATTATTATTATTATTATTATTATTATTATTATTATTATTATTATTATTATTTTTATTGTTATGTTGTTTATGTTTATTATTATTAATTGTTATTATTATTTATTATTATTATTTATTATTTATATTATTATTATTATTATTATTTTTATTCTTATTATTATTATAAATTATTATTATTATTATTATTATTATTATTATTATTATTATTAGTATTATTATTATGTTTTTATTATTTATATTATTTTAATTATTATTATTAATTATTATTATTATTATTATTATTATTATTATTATTATTATTATTATTATTATTATTATTATTATTATTATTATTATTATTATTATTATTATTATTAATTACATATTATCATTATTATTATTATTATTATTATTATTATTATTATTATTATTATTATTATTATTATTATTATTATTATTATTATTATTGGTTTTCTATTATTATTATTATTATTATTATTATTATTATTATTAATATTATTATATTTTTTTATTATTTTTATTATCAATCATCATAAGTAGGAATAGTTATTTATTATATTATTTATCATTGAATAAGACAAACCCCATCAAAATTACTATTATTATTATTATTATTATTATTATTATTATATTATTATTATTTATTATTATTATTATTATTATTATTATTATTATTATTATTGTTATTATTATTATGTGTTTTCCAAATGCAAAAGATGTAATTTAAGGTATGACGATTACAAAAATTTTAAAATAAACGTTATTATATAACATATTATACCATATTTTAATGGATAGGATTCATTACATCGTCAAAATAATTAAAATATATTTTGATGAATTCTTTCTTCCATATAAAGAAATTGAGAATTTCGCTTGCATCCAATCATTTTTTTTTTTTTTTTTTTTGGAGTTTTTTGATCACCCAATTTGAACCCTTTCATACTAGGACTTCAGTCCGCAAGTTTAGGGGATAATCAGAAAATTATGCAGTATATAGCATATATAGTACAGCAGCGTAAGCGCGGGCGCTACAGCAGCAGCAGCATATAGCAGATGTTGTTATATGCCATATGCAGAGAGATAGAGTGCGATATATATATATATAGTTAAGCAGCAGGGTATATAAGGTTAGCAGCAACATATATAGCATACACAGTATGAAGATGCGCAGCAGCAGCAGTTATATTATATTATTATATATATATATATATAGTATATATATATATATATATATATATATATATGTATATATATTGCTATATATATATATATAACAGCATATATATACATATATATGTTAAAATATTCTTTTAAGGTTAGATGATATTTAATGAGTATATATACAGGTTATATTATATATATGTGGTAGATATTTATATATATATATGCTAGTTGTTGCTATTGTAGTTGTTGTTAAAGTATATATATATATATATATATATATAGTAGTATAATAGTTATATATATATATAAAGGTTATATAAGGTTATATATTTCATATAGTATATATATATATATATATATATATATTATTATATTATATGTTGTTATATATAGTTATTATATGTTATTGTTATATAGCAAAGATATATACATATATATATATATAGTATATATATATATAGTTATATATATATATATATATATATATAGTAGAGATAGAAGTATATATTTATATATATATATATATAGCATTTATATAGCAGTATTTTATATATATAGTATATATATAAGAAAGTAGCATATACATATATGTTGTTGTTAATATATAAAGGTATATAAGCATATATGTTATATGAGCAGCTGCCGATAGTATAGATATATAACTTATATATGAATATATATAAGGGAAGAAAATAAAAATAACGAAAATTGAAATTAAATTTAAAAGAAGGTGTTTACAAAAAAAAGCTTTGTTGTTCCTCAGATCTAAAAACAAATTCCATTTCTTGTGTTCACTTCTTCAATCAAATACGAATGGCATGAGTTTTTCCAGAACTTATCTAATGTGATGATGTTAACCTGGATTCATTTAAAAAATTGGAACAAATTCTCACCGATGAAACTTATGTGCATTTCTTACAAAATCTACAATACATTCTCAAAAACATTCAAAATTACAGAAATAATAGAGCAGGCTTGGTCTTAAGACCAATGGCGAAACTAACGGCCCCCTGGGGTCTCGCCAGACAGCAGGCTTCCCCAACACTCTTAATAATCTTTCTTGCCGCATAACATAAAATGTTAAGCCCCCCAAACTTCTCTCACTACATCATAAGACCACTTAACGGTCAAGAATAAACCACATTAACATAAAGATTTTCGCGTTTGTTTTTTATGCATTTCATTTAACATGTATCAAAACAAGATTACTTAACGTATTTCCTTAGTATTCGATGAATTTCTTTGATAGAATGTAATTGAGCTCTCCAAAGCAAACCACATCCTTCTCATCCACTTACTACTGGAAGACTGCCATCACAAAAAGTTAACACACACGATTCACAATAAGATCAATGAAACCATGCAAATTATAGGTCAATACAAAAGATAAATAGAGTTAATTGTTTTCTCTGTCGTATTTACTTTATAAAAAAATATTTAATTTAGGGTGTGAAGTCACACCTACGATAATTTTACATATTTTTCATAATTGGAAAAATTATTTTAAACTTTACGTAAATGATCATTATATTTAAAAAAAAATAAATAACTTACTAACCTTGCAAATTAATCGGAGATAACTAACAACCAAAGGTCTGCCCAGGACTTATTCTTCACGGTTGAAATCAAGGAAATATTCATCCATTTATGGCATTACGTTTAAATCAATTGGTAACCGCATGTATCGCCACTATATATATGAAGGAAACGGAAGAAATGAACTATGTTCAGTATGTAGGTTTGGTAGTTAGTACAATAATGAGACCACTGCTATATATATGGAGAGAAGAGCAGTAGCAGTATATATATATATAGGGCATAGGGTATATATATATATATAAGAGCAGCACAGTATATATATAGCGTTAGTTAAGTATATATAGCAGTAGTATATAGCAGCAGCAGCATATATATAGGCAGCATATAGCAGTATTATATACTTGAAATATTGTTCCTTCAATCTTCATGCCAACAACTCTTGTGCTTGCCTGGGAATGGAAGTTGGAAATGAAGCCATATTTTAGCAAGGGGATTTTTAAGTCTTTCAAAACCACTGATTATTATTATTATGTCAAAGTATGATTTCAGTCCAGGAAAGAGTTTATACTTAATATTAACTATTATACCATTTGAAAAGGGAAAAATAAAGGATTCTCTGGAAAGAGGGACCTCTCAGAAAAAAAAGTGATGAGGCTTTTTTGTTTTTAAAGAAGCGGGACTATGGTCACTTAATTATTCCTCCTCTGAAAAAATTAGAAAATAGATAACAATACTTGAAGTTTTCTTTTAACAATAGCTCAGGAGTAAGATACAAGGTAAGACATATTCTTAAATACGCTCACATACACACAAACACCTTTCACAAACCCCCTCATCTGCCTGTAAATTGAAAATGAAAAAGAAATCCAATAATACGAATAAGTTTTCATCCTTTACTGACTATATATATAGCAGAGAGAGCAGTATATATACATATATATATATATATATATATATATACAGCATATATATATAGTAGTATAGAGAGCAGGTATATATATATATATACCTGTTACCAGATTTATAAATAAAATATAAAAGAAAAGTTATTAACATGAGAATTCCAAGCTCTTTCTCTGTACTGTATACATCTCAAAATATACCATGTATGTTTCATATCCAATTTTTCAGACGTTTGTGTAACTACATTTACCATACCAATTCTTGGTCTTCTGGCATGGAAACAAAACAGTGTTAATTGGCTTATTTACAAATTGTTTTATTTCGTCAATTGTTAAATCCTTTAAAACGGGTGGCTGGGTGACTGTTTCCTTTTCCCAATCAATCATGTTTGAATAATCATCTGCATTAAAGTTAAGTGTTTTAGGCAGTTCAAAAAGTATTGCATTGGAATTCCTTTCTCTTGCTTGAATAATTGGTTGAACAACTATATCTCTTTTCTTGTGTCCACTAATGTTTCAAATAATACATTCTCAGGATGAACAAAGTACGAGTTGTTTCTTAGTACACGCTCCATAATCATAGCATGTTTTTTGTCCACGTCTTTAAGTAGGTACATCAGGTACCAAAAATTACGTGCACCATCAGTTGCCTTTGGATGTGACTTTATCCAAAACCACCCTGGTGCGTAAACTTTCATTATTATATTTACTAGATTTTGAAGATCTTTGCTTGGAAGTTTTGTGGAAACATATAACCGTAAGATCCTGTTTGCTTTTGTTAATGTAATAGCTATAATGCAATAGCTATAAAGGATTTTGACACGAATGAAACAAAATGCAGAAAGTTCAGTTTATTAACTACAAATTCAATATTGTATATAATCACTTTTTGATGACGTAAGATGTTCCTCTCGATGCTACAAGCAGTCGAAGACATTCAAGAGAAAGATGAAGATCTTTTAGAGGAAGTTTCACATTATGCACAAAGGCTTCAACGTATTTCTTGTACTCTTCAATTGCTTCCTCCCGTTTGAATTCGTCCATCAGAGACTTCCCAAAATCGAAATATTATAGTATATATAGCAGTAGTATATAGTTATATAAATATATATATATATACATATATATATATATAGTTGGTATATATATATATAGTAGTATATGTATGCTATATAAAGAGTAAGGTTAGTATATATATATATATATATATATAAGTTATTGTTATATATATACAGTTATATATATATATAGCAGTAAGGTTATATATATATAAATACTGTATATATATATAGTAAGAATATATATATATAGAGCTGCTGCTGTTATATATAAAGCATATATATATATATATACATATATACATACACATACATATATGTCGGAGATATATATATATATATATAAGTTATATGTATAGTTATATATATATATATTATGTATATATAGGTATATATATATTAATATATATATATACCGTACATATATATATATATATATATATATATTATATATATATATATATACATATATACAGTATAGTAGTTAAGTATAGCTATGTTACATGTTGAAGTATATATCGTATATATTCGTTTGTTAAGCTATATATATATATATATATATATATATATATATATATATATTTAGCATATATATTATTATATATATATATATATATACCCTATGTTGTTATACATGGTTGCTATTATATATGTTAAGTATAAGGTTGTATATATACATATATATATTATAATAAATATTATACATGTATAAGGTTGTTATACTGTATATATAGCATATATATATATATATTATAAGGTTGGTTATATATATATATATATATATATATAGGTATGTATATATATATATATATATATATATATATATATATATATATATATAAAGATAGCAGAAAGTATATATATATATATATATATATATATATATATATATATATATGTTATATATGATTTTTATCGATAATGTTCTTTTTAGATAGTTTTTTTTTTTAACTTAATGATTGCCTCTCTTTTCATGAATGTCTACTTCTCTTTAATGCAAAATAAAATACAAAAAAAATACAAAAAAAAAAAAAAAATCTAAATCAAAAAGGATTTTTAAAAACTTTTATTATTTTTCAAAGTAATTTAATGTCATTGCTAACATACACCGCATGCACCACCGCTCAATAATAACAATAATCATCAACACATCAATAACAATGTCATCAATATCATCATCAATATATATATATATATATATATATATATATAGTTATATAGCAGCATAAGGTACATAGCTATAGATATGGTGCGAGTAATATATGTTGGCAGGCGATATATAAGTATATAGAAGATGTTGGGTTGGCAAGCTGTTGGTTATATAAGGCAAATATGTTGCTATATATGTTACAAGTTGGGCTAAGGGTATAAACATAGCAGTAGCCCGATATATATGGTTACATATATGCTGGTATATATATAGCTGTTGTTGGTGCGGTTATATATTAAGTTATATGTTATATATATATATATGTTATATATAGATAAGGTTATATATATATATATATATAGTTATATAAAGGTTATATATAGCATATATATATATATGTTATATATTTGGTATATATATATATATAAATTACGTTTTTTTGAATATTTTTGAAATGTCATCAATTCCGACATCATCGTAATTTGTTGGAGTTTCCTTTGAATTTTCACTTGTGACGTCATTGTCTTTTTTTCAGGTTTTTGTTTTTGTTTTTTTTTCTTTTTATCTTCTTTTTTTCGAGGTTCATAAACAGTTATTTTTTTGAATATTGTTGTAAAGGCCAGTCGCCACAGGCTTTCACATTTCTACACCTTAAATATCATATATATATATTTATATATATATGTTATATATATAGTATATATATAGTATATATATATATATATTATATATATAGCAGTATATAGAGCAGCATATATATATATATATATATGAAGCGGTGCACGAAAAACGCGAAAGCGTTTCATTTTTTATAATGCGAAAACGGTTAAACACCCATCCACTGAACTAGCAAGCACAAC
>JABUQX010094530.1:0-15000 GCA_015478945.1 Trachelipus rathkii | reverse complement strand
TCTAACCATGTGATGAATGTTTAAATTTTAAGCCATGACTAGTACTATAATTACCATAAAAACATATATTAAGTAATTAATCTATTGTAGTATTTAAAATAATGGATTTTATATCACTTTTGTAAGCCTCTATCCCTTAAACATATTGAGTCTAGAACTCAATATATCACATGGAGCTACTTGTTGTAGAGCACTTTAATGTGTGTAAATTTTAGATATTTACATATTTGACCACCAGAGATATTGAGCTCTAAATTTCGTAATTTTTCCAAATAGTCATTTTTAATAACCGTGTAGAAAAAAAATGTATACAAGATTTAAATTTCAATTTTCTTATATTGCTTTTCCCCCCCTAAAAATCACCCGAAATAATGATATTTTTAGTGATCTTGTTAAAAACTTTGATATAAAAATTTATCCTGAAGGGATATTTTTAGAATCAAAGTTCAACTGCTGAAATTGTACCATTCAATGTACTTAGCATCACAGTATTTGAGAATGATTTCTAGAAATTACCAGAGCTGAGATAATGAAGTTCAAGCTAACCTCTATAAATGTCAAAAAATGACCTACCCAGAGGTACAAAAATGGCCACTTTGTTGTGAACAGTGTGAATTAAACATTTTTTTGAACTGTCAACAATATATAAGGTTAACAGCATGCAAAATATAAACTATTTTGAAAATGGTCGAGCAACAGGTATTGGACCACTTCATATATATATTATATATATATATATATATATATATATATATATATATATATATATATATATATTATGTAATTTATATCATTTGATCATATATCCAAATATGTGGATATATAGAATATATGTATATATATATATATATATATTAATACTATATATATATATAAATTAGGATGTATGAACTATATTTTCTCATTTAAAATACTTTTCTTATTACTTTTTATTAGAAAAATAAAAAACAAATTAAAAAAGAAATTTAAAAACTGAATGTTGTTCTTGCCTTAAAATTTAAAAACTTTAGGCAAGATACTTAATTAGTTATATACATAAAGAACTCTTTAAAAGTTTTTTATGAATGTGCTGTTGCGCTTTCATCGGTCTCTTAAATCTCATACAAGAGTAACATGCCTTTAAGCCAGGGGTCTCCAAATCTTTTAACGAAAGAACCACGGTGATATTTAAGGCGAATTAGTGCCACTCGTTTGTGAACTTGTGATATCCTTTCGAAAAGGTATAATAATAATAATAATATAATAATAATAATAATAATAATAAATAAATAATTAATAATAATAATAATAATAATAATAATAATAATAATAATAATAATAAAAATAATAATAATAATAATAAAAATAATAATAATAATAATAATAAATAATAATAAATAATAATAATAATAATATAATAACAATAAATAATAATAATTATAAATAATAAATAATAGATAATAATAATAAATAATAATTAATATAATAATAATAATAATAATTTTAATATTATAATAATAATAATAATAATAATAATAATAATAATAATAATAATAATAATAATAATAATAATAATAATAATAATAATAATAATAATAATAATAATAATAAAGCTACTTGATTTTTTTTTTCAGAAAATTCGTTTCTAGTAATTACCAGAGATATTTATGTTGTTGAATCATATAATATATTGTGTTATTTTTATCCTCCTCTGTCATCGGTATTCAGTTACGTTGAAAATGGTTTCTGAAGATCGGTTTCAATAATAATGAGTCAGTATGAGGTTATGTGTTTGTATGTGAGAATAAAAGGTGAGTGCTGCTGTGTTTGCATTGGTTAGATGTATGTGCGAGAGCGATGTTCATATCTTCAATAGTAATAACAAATGTATGGACTGAGTAAAGATATTTGTGCATGTTGTATGTTTATTTTTTACTATTTTAATTTGTGTATTTTCTATTATTTTCATTTGAAAAAAATGTGTATGAGTGTAACTGTTCGTGCATGGGTATCTGCATGTGTGAGTGTGTGTATATGTATATGTTTGATTTTGTGTGTGACTGTGTGTGTGTGTGTATATTTTATTTTTGTTTTTAAGTTTTCTGGTAATGAGAATTTACTGTTTATATTATAGAAATTTCTTTCCTTATTTTCTTTTTTAAAAAAAATAAAAATAATATAGTTGATAAAATAAAATAATTTGTAAGAAAATAACTTAATAAAATAATTTGTTTCCAATTTCGATGGAAATTGGTCAATTATTACAACATTACAGGAAGAGTTCCGTTAGTAAATTGTCGCAATTAAGACGCGTATGAATATTTCCTTCCTTTTAGGCTGACGCCTCTCCATTATTTCCGTCCTTATAGAATATAGACGGACGCTTCTGCATTTTACTTCATTTGGATCCGCTAATACGCTCTTCAAACTCACTTAACCTCTTTTAATTTAGACCGAAAACAAAGTTTCTTGAATTTGAAGCAAATTTAGTTTAGTCACTCTTGTTTACCTATTTTGCATTTTCTTTTCCTGTTTTTTTTTTCCTGTTTTTTTTCCCCCGTTCTCTACTGTTTTTTTTACTGTTCTCTACTGTTTTTATCATTACCGTTTTTTATCTCTATCTTTCTTTACCTAATTTTACCGTTCAATGCCGTGTTTTTCTTTATTTACTTCTTTCCTAGTTTTTTTCTTCTTATTTTCTTGCCGTTTTTTATCTTTATTTAGTGAGCTAGAAATCGCATAGATGTTTTTGCTTAAGTGACTAGCAGATTATATTTTTTAAGATCGATCTAAAATAATAAATAATTATTATAGAATCAAAATCTATTATTTATTCGTCAAATTATGAACATTTATGGGTAGAAATCTAGTCATTTAAAAAAAAAAAAAAAAAAAAAAAAAAAAAAAAGTTTTATAGAAGGTAGTATGATTTAAAAGTGATGTAAGTTTCATTGAAGGAAATAGGTTTCATTGAAGGAGATATAATAAATGTAAGGTTGTGCGTTTTATGGAAGAAATTGCTTTATTTATACAAGGAAGTAAATATGTTCTATAGAAAGTTAGTATATCGTATAGAGAAGGGGAAGTAAGACCACATCAGTATCAACATCCTCAAACCATTCGGATCAACGATACTAGTTCTTATATATATATATATATATATATATATATACTATGTATATATATATATATATATATATATATTATATATATATATAATATATATATTATATATTTATAGATATATGATATATATTAGTTTGTACAAATAAACTTAAAAATGCTATATTGAAGGTACGTTTTAGGAATAATTTTTATTTTATATAACAAATAACTGCAATTAAATAAATTAAATAATATAAGTCATAACGCAACCAAATGTTAGCGCCAAAAAAAAAAAGCTACGCTGATTGGTCAAAAATAAAAGTTTCGCTAAGAACATGACCGCTACGTGACTAATATTTGAATTGAATTTTGGGGAACTCAAGCGTTTCGAATTGAGCGTGCACCCAGGGAGAGCATGGAGAGGCAGGGTACTGGCCCATAATCTCCGGGGTCGGGTAGTTTCACTGCTCGCCGACTCCGATCAATTCTATAGATCTTCATTAAATATGATTACAATATAAAAAAAATATCTATTGAAATGATTATAATTAACAAATGTCGATTAAGTTGATTCAATGGCGCTTAGAAATGTCTTCTTATTATATCTTATTTGAAAATATACAATTATTTTATCATTGCGTTGATTTTCTGTCTATTTCCCATATTCGAATTTAATTTCATTAAAATTATATAAAACATTTATTTATTGGTTGTGTTGACATAATAACCAGGGTTAAACATATATATATATATATATATTATTAATATATATATATATTATATATATATATATATTATAGGTATATTTTATAAAACTATATATATATATATATATAATTTTATAGTATATATATATAGGTAATTATTTATATATTATATATTATATATATATATATTATATTTCATATATATCAGTTCGATGGTAGTGTCGTCAAAAAACACTTAGTGCAATAACACAATTGATCCTGATTTTTTGTTTTTTCAGGTTTTTTTAATGATAACTAAACATAGTAACAGAAATAAACTAAGCAGAAGTGATCACTTAGCTATTTGAAAGAAAGAAAAGAAAAGATTATAAGTCACATTAAATCAGACATAATTGAGACACCACCAGGAAAAACGCCAACGAAAAGATGTCAAAGACGGTCTTCAGAAGGAAGGATAGTTAGTATAAAACCGTAGACTACCAACGCACCGACATTTCCACGCATCAGAGAGAAATTTAAATTTTGACAAGGCAGATGGTAATCGTTCACAACGGTCGAAACTAGAAACCGTGCTGGACGGACACCGAAAACATCCAACCAAAACCTGCCAAAAAGATAGAAGAGCAGATTCTAGGAAAATTCCTTATCCTTGTTCCCCATCAGAATCTCTACCGACCAAACGGCTCAGGGAGAACACACATCTCAAAAGATAGCTGTCGTGCATCGCTATTCTTGAAAGCGTTACCGCTGGATTTCAAATGCCACTTGGACCAAGACCACTTCCATGCTGTTGCGTACAAATGAAATACAATTAACGACCTGAGACTTATTTCATTACCGAAGAGGACAATTGGTCAAAAAATAAAGTCTTTCAACTCAGCTCCAATCTTATATTCACAACCACCTTTTATTAATTCAAATGGCTCAGATTAAATAGCCATAAATTTGTACGACTGGGGTCCTGATAGCAAATGCTCCCCTGTTAAGAAGAAAGCTGAACACCGATTTTTTAAACTTACCAGGAGGGTAACTGTGTGTGAAGTGTGGATTTTTATCTTATTGCACGGCATCATAGGATGGTATTTTTTTTTATACGAACGAGTACTTATGGACGGACTAGGTTAAAATACCTAACCTTACTGGCAGAGAAGTCGGTCGTACCACACGAATTGACGAGATGTTTTAAAATGTTGCGGTTCCCTCTTTTTTTTTTTAAGTAACGAGTGAATTATACTCCTCAGCTAAGGTGGAGACCATTTCGCCACTCACCATCGGTGAACGTTGTAAGAGTTTCTTACCTCGTTTGCAGCATTCCAAATACACTTTTTGGATTTGGACGTAGGTGTTCATTTTTTGAAAACAAACTTGAATGCACTTAGACTCAACACGCGTCGGCCTCTCCAAATGGGAAGGAAGGCCCAGAAAGACTCGCTCAAAACCCACTAAAGAAATAACACAGAAAGAAAATGAATGGAAAAATTGGAATATCTCGAAAAACGTACAACTGTCGCAACATTCACAAATGAACTGTTTTGTCGTCGTTTCGGGCGACTCCGATTGGTTCGCAGTTATCAAGCTGCATTATTTCTGTCTGGACAATGGCGGTTCATCAATTTTGTAACATTTGCGACATGATTCTTTAAATACATTTATGTTCTATAAATTCAAGCCTTTAAACTTGTCAGTATGTTTATAAATAAAGTTGCATTACATTCCTCTTCAAGTTTTTCGCCCTGTCCGTTAGTTACATTATTTTTTTGGAGACACCTCTATACTATCTTTTATTATTTATATATTTTTATATATATTATATATATATTTTTATATATTATATTTATATATAATATATATATATTATAATTATTTTTTATAAATATTTATATTAAGTATTATTAATTAATAAAAAGCTTTATTATATATTCAATTGTCTTGTACAATGCTAATGCCCTTTAAGCCCTTTATGGATGAGAGAGATTTGCAAATGCAATCCGTATATTTTAACGTTGTTTGGTTCACAAAACACCTTTGCAAGATTTGAGAAAAGGAGGCAGACCTAAAAAAATTGTAAAAAGAACCTAACGTTTGCGGGTAGCGTGCAGTGCATTGGATCTAACATTGATCAAAAAGACTGAAATTTGTTTTTCGTTTTTTATTGTGTGTCTGGGGGCTGTTGCATTTGTAGCATAAAATTGCCTTTCAGTGTTTTCCATTATTTTAACAGATAGATTTGAGAGAGTAAAGGGCTGAATTTTTTCCACAGACAGCACATTTATAGAAAGAGATAAGAATAAGAAAAGAGAGAGAAAGAGAAAACTGAGAAAGAGACGAATAGAAGAATGAGAAGAAGAAGAGAGAAAAAAATAAGAGAAAGGAAGGAGAGAAAAAAGAAACGAAAAAAAAAGAGAAAAAAAGAGAGAAAGAAGACAGAAAACAAAAAAAAAAAAAAGAATATATATTCTGAGAAAGAGCACGAGAAGGAGGATCAGGTGAATATTGATAAATTTTTAACCATCGGTAATTAAACTTTCTACACACACGGGACTTTGCCAATAAGCAGAAGTACAAAGCATATACAAACTTTTATAAACGTAAACGAAAACAATTAAACCATGTCAAAACTAATTATAAAGGCAATAATTTTTTCTCTCTCACTCACTCTCTCTCTAATAGAATTTCAGACTTAACTGCTATGCTAATTATTCTATGTATACCACTGGTAAAGTCTTCTTTATTTAGCCACGACCCTCTGAAAAATTAAAATGGTTTATATATTGGACGTCGAATTTCGCATAGTTCCCTTTTAGAAATGATATTTTTGCCGATCCACTGGGTCGGGTCACCCAGACTTAGATAAGAAACCACTGTTTATGCTTTTATACATATGTGAAGTAAAATAATTATGCAAAAGATTACAATCTTTCTAAAGTGTTTTTTATAGGATTGTTTTAACTGAAATAATAGACATTTAATGAAAATATAAAATTACACGTTTAAATTTCTAATACAAAGTTTTGTTTTATTTCACCATTATTTTTATTTGCTTAGCTATTAAGAGAGTTTTAAAGAAATTAATGAGTGAAGAGGGCATGTAAAATTAAGGTTTCCGAAAAATAAAAAAGAAAAAAAAAAAAAAAAGTAATTAATTTATGCTATTTTAGACAAAATGTCATTAATTTAAAATATAGTTTATTAATGTATACTATATAATTAGAGTTCAAATTCGATGAAACATTGAATTACGTGGTTGATTGAAAAAAATCCGGGAATAATGGATTCATATATTCCTTTAATATTTTTGAATAACTTCAAACAAAAATACCATTTATATTGAAAAGAAAAATAAAAGGCAAAAAGAATTAATAAAAAAATTTGATTTTTTTACTTTAAAAACAACAATTTAAAACTTTTTTGAAATATTTATTTTCAAAAGATTCGTTTGTTAAGTAAATTTATATACATATATATATATATATAAGATAATGATATAATAAAAAGATTCGATAATTGTTAAGAATTTATATACATATGTTTTTTTTTATACTATATCTAACATATACTAACTTATATAATAAGAGTATTATGATATATATATTTATATTATAAAAAATTTTATTATATATATTCTTATATATGATATGTTACTATATATATATATATATATATATATATTGGTGAGGTGTTATACATAATACAGGATCTGTCTGACTCGTGTTCTGTAGAAGATTTTCAAAATCGATTCCGATTCCGATCTCGTTTGTGATCCCAATTCTGATCCCAATTTTAATCTAGTTTCCGATCCCAATTCCGATCTTGCTTACAACTTTAAAACTAATTCATATACTTAAATTAGCCTTCAATCCGAACCCTAACCATTAGCACAACACGGAGCTCCAAAGGGGCAGGCAGATTTGTATATTTAATTCATCATATTTAAAACTTAAGGTGAGTTAATTTATATTTGATTCTTTAGACATTATTTATATATATTATTATATTAAGATTAGACTAATCTCTCATTTTAGATAATGAGCAAGTTTCAACTATACTGATTATAATTTGCAACATTAGAAAAGTAGTTCTGCAAGAAAAATTTCTTATTAGACTTAAATAGTATTTATTTATTAGGACGTCAATTTTTAATTATTCCAATATACAGTAGGTTAGGGTATATGAATATTTATTCATATTATGCTACACATCAGCTATGTTTTATTGAAGTTGCATTTATACTTGGAGTATGTAGACCTAAATTTGAAAGTTGACTTGATAACGTAGATTATTTGCTTAAAATTATCTTAAATTACATTGGGTTTTAAATTTTCGAGTTTTGACAATAAATTTGTTTTAGTTATCCCAGTCAACTCATTATAATAAGAATAATTATCAGCATCATTTAATTATCTATTATATAATATATATATTATAATAATATATATATATTATTATAATATATATATTATATTTATATTATTTTATTATATATTATATATATATATATATATTATATATTATATATATATATATAATATAGTTATATTATAATATATGTTGGTTTGAATTTGAATTGATTAAGTTAATTATTCTATTGCTGAGATATATCGATATTGGAGAATCTTCAAAAGATTTTTAATAAAATCATAAGGGTTTTTCGTAAAAATATAATACACGTCTTGTCTCTCGTTGTTCTCATTTCTAAAATGAATAATTTTTCACTTTTGCTAAAGCATATGAAAATTACAAAACCATAGCGATATAAATATATCTATTCATGAAACGTAGAGCTTCTTTTGAGACTCGCTCTGTGCATAATATTTCAAGCGCTATTACTCCTCTGAATTCGTAGACAATGCAACGACGGTCCTGCGGAAACAACAGCGACGCGACGAACTTATGCAGAGGATGTCCTGCATAACCAGCGATATGTGCACGATTTACATTTCTAGTGAGGGTCGTTCGTGTCTGTATCTTTAGTGCTTTGACCGAATGAGTTAGCAACAACCTACTCACGAAGTCTGCTCACGAAGATTGTCGGATAAATTAACCGCGACCGATGTGACGATCTCTCAGTTTAACTCATGAAAATTATGACAGCTCTGATTGATATAAGGACAGACGTCTTTATAATAAATATACCCAAATGCGGAAACAAATACGAAAAGTCACAAATACAATTTGATTAGCCAATCTTAAAAAAAATGACACCCATGAAAATAAAGATTAACAAAATAATAAATTTTGATGAGTAACCACAATTGATCTCGATACCAAACTTATTATATATGAACTATACTAATAGTATACATTAAAGTGAAAATAGAACATGGCTGTGAAATGCTGTCCTAGCTCGCTCATCCCTGATTCATATTACTCATTTTTGAGGGTGGAAATGCCACTCATACAATAAAATCATATACTCTCATGATATCGTACGTTGAGACTCAAACACGGGGTGTGCTGAGAGATGTTCTCCAATACTTACCACCCACTCAAATAAAATATCACAAACATGAACCGTACTCAAAGGGAGAGTATTGGGAAAAGAATATAGTATTGTTATCGTCAGTGCCAGATTTGGGCTCACTCATGCTCTCAAGATTAGCTACAAATCTGACCACGCCCTCACTTTATTCGTATGTCTGCTACCTAACAATGATAATGATATTATTAATATTATTATTATTAAATATGGTAATATTTTAATCAATAGATACTTTTACAACTATTCATTTGAGAGCTAATCTTAATCAATAGCATGGACCCAGCTAAAAGGTGATGCTAAACCTGTAATAATATATTGATTTCTACACCATTCAATAAAAACTCCATAGTCATAAGCATGATGCCTCTTCTGAAGAACTAAATGTATTTAATAAATATAGTCTATCAAGTACATTTTGTCATTCTTAATTATATCAGAAATAAACTGCTAACCATAACAAAGTTCTCCAAACTTATCAACAGTAAGTAGCTAACAAGGACTCACTCAATATAGAAGATCTACCATTCTTCTCTAACCTTTACTTCATACCATATCACAACATGACATGTTAATCTTTACTAAATACTAGTAAATATATTTAACAACAAAACACATTTGCTTTCATTATACCTAACCAGCAAATATAAACCTTAACTCTCGGATAAAGACAAACAATATGAAGTTTACCCTCAGTAAAGCTAAAATATGAACATAACATAACGTAGCTTAACACACCAACAACCAGACGAATGAAACAGCTATCAAATAACAACTTATTAGTCAATAAAGGTCGAAACTTATTGAGAATAGAATCTACTTTATTAACTCTCTTCACATATATTCTTCTATTTTGCTCATGTCTTGTATTTTGTGAATTTAATGACTTTATGTTTTTTTCTCTTAGTTTTCGGATCATAAGAGAACTATTTATAGCTAATGATGCTCTAGTTTATAGTTTCGTGCACTGTGATATTAATTATTCTTTGGTGTCACCAAAAAACATTCTTTCGGCGAAAAATATTCACTACCAATATGTTATCGAGATAAGATAATCACAACTAAGTTTACTTCTAATTCTAAAAGCTGGTTTTTAAAAACTATTAAGGTCCGGGAGTATACAAAACTGTACTTATTTTTATGCTGCAGTCGTTTGTGTAATCAAATTTAATATCAAAATGAATAAATTAGAATTTAGGTAAATTTCTTATTCATTTTCTTTGTGCAAATATTTTCACTCTATTCAACCTATCTCTAGTTCTCTTTTACATCTTCTCACCAATCAATATTATACCCCTATAGCACCTAGATTATATAAGTTGATAGATTCACTCTAGAACCATAATGTCAAGGAGTAATACGTTCGTTTATGCGACTGTCTATATAAATCTTATGTCTAAGAGCAAAAAATTTGAAACAACTTGAGGGTGAAGGACATATATGGTATTATTTCACAATTTGTACCTCTATTCCTCATCATCTTTTTAAATTCTTATATCTTTCAAAGAATTTTTTGAATTAATTTTTTATTTTTGCTTTAGAATTAAATTTTTCAGTCAATTGTGTATTTCTAATAATTGTCTTAACGATACGGATTTATAGTTGTCACAAGTTATTGATAACGTGATAATAGATCATAATCAGCACAAACTATCTTCAAATTAGCACTATGAAGTACTATTTCATAGGACTTACTCTACCAAAGCACTCTATACAATATAGAACCAGTATTTTTTCTAGAATATATTATAATTTAAATGGTATTCAATTATAGATCTACAATATACATTTAGAGAAATATAAGTTTTATGTTAAATATAATAAAATTAAATAGAACTCTCTCTCAAGATAGGAAGGCGCACGTTCGGAGAATACTATATCGGAAGTAACTAGCTATTTTGTGGCTCGTTATTGTCCTAGTTTAGTAGTCTTAGTGTAATTAGTATCGAAACTGTGTAATGACGAGTTAGATAAGCCAATATAGCACTCTCAAGATTGCCCTAATCTATTACTATATCTAGTAATATAGTGATTTCACTTAAAAAAATATTTCACAGCTCAATCCTAATGACCATATAGTTACTCTATTTTATAACTCAAATTTTATTTCCTCTCTGTGTGTGTGAATGTAGTCCTTCTAAACACCTTTCTCAATTTAATTCAATACTCAAAATTAGTTTTCCTGCGTGTTAGTCCATATCTCATTATTATTACCTCTCGAACTATCATGTTCCAAATTAAGCAAAAAGTCTCTCACGGCCTAGATCTAACTTATATGCATACACTTCAAATTTTTTACCCGGTCTTTTTATCTCGTGATATGAACTCACTTTGTGTTCAGAAATCAAAGTCAGAATAAATGTGAGCTTGGCTCTTTTTTTTCATCAAAAAAACTTATACATGATTGACTGCTCGGTGAATAGGCTAATCTTCATATATTTCACCTATTTTCTTTCATGGTTTCATTTGTCCTTGGCGTCACTCTAGTACTATATGTTCAGGCAGGAAAGGTCTGACCATGATATTACAAGCCCTTCGCTCGATTAGTTATAAAAACAAATCTAAGCCTTAGATTTCAAACCACTTTCAGTACCTACAGCACAAGTTAGAATATATTGCTCACTTTGGTACATAATTAGAGGTAGATGAGGATTGCTCTCCTATACATTATAATAAAAGATAAAGATCTCGAGTTTGTATTGTCATAATGACTCTCTATAAGAGAGTAGAGTACGTTGAGTTTAAAAAAATTATTAAACAATAAGGTGAAGACCACAAGTAAATAAAAATTCGAACAAAATTTTTAGAGGTATACACATCGATTAATGAAGTTATGATACTTACTTCTCATTTCCTGAGCTTTTCTACTAAAGTAAAAGCTTTACTTGTGGTTTAGTCTCTAGTCATTATCGCATGAACGAGTATCCGATATCGTTTGTAAGAGAATCTAAATTTTGAAGTGAAATTAAAATTTTCGAAAAATTTCAAATAATTCAGACCACTTCAAGAAAAGAAAATACTTCGCTCTTATCTAACGTTGAATGAATCTGTTCTTAGAGCTATAGATTGTGGGTTCTTTGAGGGTGGAAGAAGGAAAATATTTCTGGTGATTAAGTATTTGCGTTCATAACATCCTTTTCATTGTCACATCAAATTTTAAGAGCTATTAGCTCCTTAGAATTTTTACATAGGTATAAAGATTTAAGTGAATTCATTAAATACTCACTTTAGACTATAATAAAATAAATATCTTAATGATGTGCTTTGCGTACTCCCTAACTTCAGAAGCTGTTCTATAGTGAATAATTGAAATAATTCATATAGAGGTTCGATTGATAACTTTCTACTTGATAAAGATTTTTAGAATGAAAATTTTTCTCAGTCTAGACATTGATAACTGTAATTAAGAAGAATATCTATATTCTTGTGTAAAACAAGTTATTTTACCAAATATAAGTATGCGGACAACGATGTTAGTAAATGTTGACCATACATCAAACTTTATCTTTTTGAATATAGCTACGTCTTTGAATCGCTAAATAACGGTACTGGTATTATATTTTTTGTATGCTTACTAAACCATAGTTTTATCAAACATTATCCTACATATGTTGGTTGCGTCAAAGAAATTACTCGCAAATGATGGCATTTCATTGAGAACATACAGTGTCAGTAAGAATATTAGTGTAATAGAGCTAGGTAATTTCCGGAATCCGTGCTGTGCTCACTCCTGCAGCCAATTAGGTGCAGTTCATCCCTTCTCACCTATAACATGAATTTTTTATTAGCAGGAATCATTTAGAATTCTTCACATAAACCATTATTTTGCAACCATCAACTATATTAGATGTGTGTGAACGATGAATACAATTAATCCCTCCTTGGCATGAAAAGTAAATCAGCAATTACGATAGACACATCTATTTGAATGAAATATCGCATACAACCTATTGCTTAAAACGTCATCTTCATTATAGTCCAGAGTATCAGGAAAACTCATAGACATGTTGAAATATTAAAATATCGCTAAAAAAGCGCAAATAAAATATTCAATTTTTAATGTCACTTTTAAATAATTTTAAAATATTTAAAATGTTAGAACACGAGAACACGAGGTTCGACAATCAGAGATAATAAGCCACTGAATCAAAATCTGTCATTTGTTCCGCAATTTCAAAATTCAGTTATACTACTTACTTCTTCTTCTTCTTCTTAAGATTATAACTTCTAATGATAAGCATTTTCAAACCTCCTGTATCGATCATTCGATCGGTCAGAAGGTTATTCAAAATCAATGTGTAAGTTTTTATGTTTCCGAAAAAAACGTTGCTGTTCTACGATAGTAAACCGAGTCAACAAATTTGTACGATGAGACTGCTGCTGACTTTATAAAAGATGTAAATCGAATGAAAATATGTTTTTTAATATGTTCAAGTACTAAAATCATTACATGCAATCTCACCATGTCTGGGAACTTCGAGGGAGCGAACTTCTCTTTTTGAGTTAGCTCAAAGATTTGTAAATAAAATAGGTCATATTACAGCTCTTTTGTTAAGCAAAGGTAAAAAGTTACCACTCCACAAATGTATGATCTTTATAGCTATAGCCAAAGCTATATACCATATCAATATTATTATTTGTTGCCATCAATTACTAATTAGGGTTGGTAGAGGTAAAAGTTCAGCTTCTAGTTCGATATCTAGTCGGACTGTGGTTCGATCAGAATGGCTTATCCCTTCTCAATAAAAGAGTAGTTTGAGCGAATTACACTCAATATATCTTTTAGAGAAATTCCGATCAAAAGCATCTTCGAATACGATCACTAAAAAACCGTATTATTGTATCTCCAACCCGTCATTTGAAGAGGACTGTTCTTGTATGTATATTATGGACCACTAGTACTTGTTTCACCCGCTCTTTGAGTTTCGCCACTCAGCTAAATATATATAATAATATATTGATGAGGCATCTTCAGAATTAAGTTAATGAGGATTAAGTTCGTATAGATCAGTGACTCTAATTATTTAAAAAATAAGTCTTATATATGAATTATATATAAATGTAGCTTGAATTACTGGCTATATAGAGAGTCTAATAACTCTATTATTTCGATTTTGGATGTCCTTAATTGGCATTTGAATTTAAGTGAGAAGTTATTTTCTCACTTACGATAACTAGAAATTGATTTTATAATTTGATATGCGTGGATTGACTTTTTCAAAGTATTCAGAGATCTTCTATTATTCCATTTTGGATGAATATTATACTTAATTTTATATATACAATAATATAAATGTAAGAGTTATCAAAATCCTCCGTCAATTGTTCAAAAATCAAAATCACATTCCTGTTTCAAAATCAAAATCATATATTGCAGTATAACCATACTTTGGTTTAATATGCATTTCTCTTAAAACCCTTGATATCATTTCTTAAATATTTATAATTCCTATTAACCATTTATAATATATCCTAAAGTAATTCAGAAAGGTAGAAGACTAAGTAAGTGATTACATAAAACATATGTTTCATAAATTAGTGAGAGTTGCACATTAGGAATAATATAGAAAAGTATGCGAATAATAATAATCTGAAATGATTTGAAACAGATTGCAAAATTCTAAAATGTAGTTATATAGATTGAGTCAAAGACGTATAAAAGTAACATATTAGAATCTTCCGTATGGATGTTGATATATGTAATATTAAACTTATTACCTCATTTATTGCCTA
>JABUQX010094529.1:17500-34643 GCA_015478945.1 Trachelipus rathkii | reverse complement strand
GCACGAGGTAGAATTTATTCGATTATAAATAATTATATTATTATTATTATTTTTATTATTACTTATACACACAGTCGTATAAACAACGTCTTTTTCTTCTTCTTTATCTTCAAGTTCTTTATTATTTTCACTTAATTTACTTTTTGTGGGGGAGTGTGATTATTATATTATTATTATTATATTATATTGTGTGATTATTATTATTTATTTTAGAATACTCCTGACAACAGTTAAAAACGTAAAACCAAAAGCGTACGGTGTACTTGAAACTTCTTGGAAAACAAATTAAAAATTCTTATTAACGTTGTTTTTATAACATTTTTATTAGAAATACTACGCTTTACGGATTCTCCTTAAGACCACCTAGAGATCAATTAGCCCCCAATAGGTTGCCTGCCACAGCTCCGCTTGTTTCGTATGTCGCACTTACGCGCTTTATTCGACGCTTTACGCTATTAGGGTATGTAAAACAGATTTGTCTTTACATTACAAAAGACGCCAAGTCATAATGAAGACGTTTTAACAAATAGACTGTAAGTGACCCCTCAGACATCTCTTGGCGGGAACGGGCCTTTATGGCGCCGTTACGTCCTTTTATTATATAAATATATTCCTGTCTAAATCTTGATGAGCCGCACGCGTGAGTCTACCAAGAAAAAACGAAACCTAGAGTTAGATTAAAGCCAAGAAAACGAGTCCTGAGTAAAACAGAACTAAACATGCTGATCAAGAAACACTAAGAAGAAAAACAAACCAGGATAGCCTTCTGGAATGCTAAGCGTCGACCGCTATAACAGAAAACAAACAACAATGAATTTTAAATTATATATCACCGGCCTGAAAATTTATCTTCGCATTGCAAATCCTAGCTTTGAAATTTAAAAAAAATACTTATTATTATTATTTTATTATTATTATATTATTATTAATATTTTATTAAGCATTAATGAACTCTTTATATTTGAATACTAGGTATATATATATATATATATATATAGCAGGTCTAATACTTAACTATACTATACTACTTCATACTAATATATTTATTATATATGTATATACGATTATAGTTACTATAGTATATTTAGTATATCTCTCTCTCTCTAATACTATGTAGGCATATGAAAAAAGTTTTTCAATATTCTAAAATTTTAGCTAAAATATACATGAAGGTGTACCATATATAAATACACTCTTACCCTCCACCCACAAACTATCTTGCATTGCGTCCCTGATGGAAATGGTAAAATACGCTCCAGAGCTCAGTTCTCTATAGTTGTTATGTTTATATGAATTGATCCTCAGTCTTTTTTGCACCTTACCAAGATCTTGGATCGCCAAAAGTCACGCTAATCTTAGCAGTGAAATTTTTAGGATGGATTGGATAGGTGCTCGTATTTAAAGGCGTTCTAGCACTTAACTGTGACACGCATGTTTTATACACGCTACTCGTCCCGATAATTTTCTTGCTATATGGCCGATTCCAAGCTAAATGGATCAGTATTATGAATACTTAATGCTATACGAAGTATTATAGTTTCATGCACTTCCTTACTGCAGCTGAGGCACGATCTGGATGGCCCCTTGAACATCTATTGTATTCTGATGCACAAACATACGCAATTTGAAGGATTCCCTATGCGTTAAGGATGTCTAGTGGAAAAATGGATGTGTAATTAACACACGGATGTACCGATGATTTAAAAAATAAACCAAGGGATTTCCTTATGAATTTATGGTTATAACAACCCCCATAGCTAACACTTTTTTAATGGTATTTACAAGGAACAAAAACCTGTTAACGCTACGTCGTTCAGATCGCTCTACGAATATCATATTCGCTAATTTACTAGGTCCATATACTTTTAAACTTGTGACGTCATAATCAGGAATGTTTCCTTGAAACTTTAGCTGGTCATGATTTTATATACCATCGTGGTGAATTTCATGAACCGCTTTATCTTTTGCTAGCGGTATTGTATAATATTTAACTTCCTTGCATAATACTATATATACTATATAATTATATATATATATATTAAAATAATATCAGCTATACTATACTATATCATATATAAATAAACTATATATATATATACTATAATATATATATACGGAAAAAAGTTTAAAATAGAAAAGCGACATGGCTTTTTATTTCTAACAGCTTGATTACCATAATTAGAAACTATATAATCACTTTGACATACAAATTTATAGCATCAAATATATTTACAAGTTCATTAAAAACGCTTTACTGCTTTAAAAAACAAATAAAATAAAGATTACATAGACTTCAACATTAAAATTAGAGTCATTATGGTTGGACAGGTCAAGACAGTTTTATCCATAAATTACATTATTATATTTATAAACGAAATTTGATTAATTAAATGATTATTTCAAAATAATTATTACAATCAAAGAATTTCAAATCAGGTATACCAGCTCCATTTTTCTTTCCTGGTAAACAGGAGAAATTCCCAAAATGGTTCCCTCCTGTTGTTACGTTGTCAAGGGTGAAATCATTTGAATACCAAAACCGATATACTTCTCCAGTTTCACAGAGTCTATCTTCTGTTAGATGGGCCAAAAGACTCCTAAAAAATCCGAGGTTCGTTTAAAAACATACGTTTTTTATTTCCATTCCTCATTATTTTTAATAAATTCCAGGAGGCACATTTTGCGTACTTCCTGTCAATTTCCAATGATCTCGGGAGGATGTGTCCAGTATTAAATAAACAACAGCTGATGGATGCATTGTAGACTTCCATAAAATGAGAGACTTAATCTAGATACCCCTTTCTCAATATGTGTTAAAGAAACTTGGGGGCCGTTACACCGGCTTGAAATAAGGGTTCTGCTGCGCTGAGAATCTGAAAGCGTAAATATACCACTTCTTTGCGTAATCGTTTCAGAGATTACCCCGTACCGCTATTCACCGCAAAGAAAACCGTAATTAGCTATTAGATCGTAAAAGGTCTCGAACATTGTGCCCCACTTGTATAACATTTCATAGTCACGTCCGTATAAGTGTATATATACATGTAAACTTACAAATCTAAGTTCCAAAAGGCGAGATTGAGTTTTAAGGGGATTTTTTAAAAATGCCCAGAATTAATGTTCGTGTTCCGACAATACCTCTACTACTTTCCTGTGGTAGATTCCCGTTAGACAATGTTTGGGATATTCGATACTTGATATAATCCCATGCGTTAAATATTAAATTTATTTTGGTTTCGATGCTCTAGACTCGACTGGGAGAACTTAGAGCAAGTCCATAAGCCGTATTTCTCAATTTCCAAGTTGGGTCTCTGTGAAAATACTCTCACTCTATCATTCGTTAGACACTCAAGTGAACGACCCTCGATCACCAATTCATTAAGGTCTAAAGCCGATTCACTTATTTTATCTATATAAAGTGCGTGAAGTATAAGGATTCTCTGTTAAGGCGGATGATATATCCGTAACTCTACAGCTCGGCGAATGTCTCTCTGTGGAGGAGAAAGAAATCGCACATTAGAGTGCCTCGTAAAATATATAAGTCCTGATACTCATTTATACGCTCTCTCAGTCCAGCACTTTTTGACTCCTACGGGCGTTTCCACACGACCTTTTACTGCACGCATTATTTCAGAGGTCGTCTTCTTTCTCCACTATTTAATCAGCCTCCATTGTCATGCGAATTGAATGAGATTGTTTAGCATCCGTGCGAAAAATTTATAATGCTCTAAACATAACTTCCTATAAGAATAAATTTGCCGCTGTTCGCACGAGTGGAAGTTTCATTGAGCATAACGTTCCAAAAAAATCTGAAAAATTTAAACAAGTATACCAGGAAAAAATTGACTCTTGTAACAACTAATTGTGGTCGTTACCGGAAGGAAGATCTGTTCCATCAGGCTTTGTCAATTTCGTTTTTAAAGCCTCCAAAAAAAACACATTGAAAGATCTAGATACTGCGTTCTGAATTTCGCTGGAAATACAGAACTCGAGAGGGAAACATTCGTGTGCTGGTAATCGAGTGATTTTGAGTTAACTAAGATGAATTGGCCCTTCGCTACTACAAGGTGTTAATTTGCGGTAGAACTCATAGAAGAAAGAGATCCAATTTCGCTCTTGCAGAAAGTCGGGCTTTAAGCAAGATCAAGGGAAATACATCTTGTCACTGCGGAGGTTTGACCTTATAAATGAGCAGGATAGGGGTTATACGTTCCTTATATACAGGAAGTTGCATTGGTAAAACACATTTTTTAGGGAAGGATGTCCTGTTATAATTAATAGGCAAAACACATCAATAGCATTTTTTACTTTCAGAGGTTTTTTAGTCTTTAGGTGTTTTTTTCTTTGGTTTTGATTTTCCTACGTCCTTTAACTTGCGCCTTGCCTCTGTCATTTTACGTCTTATTCGGTTCTTAACGTCATCCAACATTCTCATCAGGAAACATCAGCAATTCGTCCTTTTTTAATGGATGACGTGGATGTGGCGCGGGCGCTAATATCTTGTATAGTGTGCCAGGCCTTGTGTCTTATAGCTTTTTTACCTAAATATTTCACCACCCTCTTCTAAAAACAGGCGGCATTGTTTGCTCTCCATTATTAGTGAAAAATTCCCCTTGACAAGACCGTTAACCCCCTTGTACATTTGACGAACTACGAATTACTCTTTTCCTATGTCATTTACTATTTCAATTAGCTTCTTTCTTATACTATCTTTACACTGTGAGAGTATGTGGATGATATGAAAAATTAAGTTGATTAACACCGCCGCTTATATATCTTACGCTGCGTCATTTTCTTTTGAAGAATTTTCCAATAGGGAGATTTATAAATTAAACAAAAGGATTTTTTTTTTCCCCCAAAAACTGCCCTTAAAAAAATATTACTCCATCATGTTATAAGTTGAAGCGACTGCTTCTTTCTAATATGAACTTTAAACAATAGGTGAACACTCGTGAATGGATAAGGCCTTCCTTCTACAATCCTTTATATGCACTTTTATAGAACCATATTTGCGGATCGGCTTAAGCAAGATTTGAACATTTGGGGAAATGTTAATAACTCTCCTCCTTAGGAAAATACCACTACTCTTAACAAAGGAGCTGTAAGTTCCCCATCCATATTTGATGCTTCCACTATGTCGGTTTTTGTAGAAATATGCCATGAAATGCTGGTGTTTGAGCATCCCTTCGGAGGTGTACATGTTATAATGAGCACCCTTTCTGTTATTAATGATCTGCTCGTGTGCATTATGGGCATGTTTCTCACCGCAGTATAACCTCTTCAGCATATTAGGGGTATCATTGAATGATATCTAAAAAGACCATTACGTTCCCGGACGTGTTTTTCGCTGCCATTTATGACCGCTTATGAATAAACAATTATCCCTGGTTTTCTAAGGTTAACGCTAGCTGTTGACCTCAGCGTAATTAACACTTCATCTTCAGAGGGTTGAACAGCTGTGTTGTAAACTAGGTCTCTGCACATATTACTGGTTCCTGGACGTGTTCTTCGCCTGCCATGATGACCGCTTATGAATAAAACATATCCCTGTTTCTAAGGTTAACGCTAGCTGTTGACCTCAGCGTAATTAACACTTCATCTTCAGAGGGTTGAACAACCGGTGTTGTAAACTACGGTCTCTGCCACATAATACTTGGTTTTTACGTAAAAGCGTATTTTTAAATAGCTGAACATAGCAGGTACCGAATTAAAATAAGCCTTTCACAGCTACAAATTTATTCATGAAGTTATTCTTTTTGTTACCAATACGTAGCGCGTTCAGATTCAACCGAATGTACTTACCCTAGAGTGTGGTTTTTCCACTTTCTTAATATAGTTTTAACAACATTCCGACACTCCGTTAAACCAACATGGTCAAGTATTAGATTGTGGGGAAACGATCTCCTATTGAGTCGCTTGAACATACATTGTTTACACAACCCAGTGCTTCCATAGCGTCATATAACTTCACAACGAGTGTGTGACTTGCGCTCTCTCAGTAGTCGTTTCATTATCAGAGATATGAGGAGTCTCTCTCAGCGTATGATGTGTTCACACTCGCGCAAGGTTTAAATAAGTAAGTGATCTGCACTCTCCATGATTACGGATGAATTGATGATTTTAAGAACTTTCTTAATTTTCACCTACCTGTTTTTAATAGGATAAAACTTTAAACAGGGGGGTACGCACACTCACTTTTTCGGGGCCAAAAATTGTTTTAATGTTCTACCCCTACCTTTTTAAACTTTAATATCTTGTTTCAATTTAACATAAGTAATATATATATATATGGCTAGTATATATATATATATTATATTATATATAATATATTATAATATATTATATATATAGATATATATATATATATATATATATATATATATATACTATATATATAATATATATATATATATTATATATATATATAATATATGTAATATTATACTAAAGGATTATTAAAAACGGTGTATAATATGGTATTATTTATTTAACCACAAACGAGCATTACAAGTAAATAAAAACAAGTTATATAATATATATATATATATATATATATATATAATATATATATATATATATATATATCTATTATATATATATATATATATAATATATAATAATAATAATGAATACATAATAATAGATAATCAATAATTTAATAATAATAATAATAATAAATAATAATGCATAAATAGAATTAATTCCACTTATGTCTTAGGGTTAAAGCCAACTTTCTTATTCTTCTTTAGTTGGCACCGTCTTAATGTATCTGAAGCATTAGACGAACCTGAGGGGCTGTATCGGTTCTTGGTTTCTTAGGATTATTATCCCAAATCGCTTAAGTCTGACGGGTTGTTCAAGATATAAAGTTCCGGGGAAAATTATAGTCTTGAAGTTCCTGTTTGATACTTTGGCATTCCATTACAGCACCCTTTCTTCCAATCACAGTGAAAAAATCTGTTTATCAATATCCGCAATAAATTGATCCTTTCTATTTGGTCATCAATGATGATTTGACTATTCCATTCCATGCATAATCTCTTTTAAAAAATTATATAACGCTATCCCTGATTGCGAACCTTATTTGGTTTAAGCTCTCCCATCATAGGATATTTTTTAAAGTTGAGCTCTGTCATTCTTTCACTATTCCAGCTTTTACGTCATCATGATCATATTTGAATCCTCGGCGATCGTCTTATTTAGTGTTGTATGTAGATGCCAAGTCCTTTGAGTTAATAATTTCGTATGGCATCTTGGTATAAGATACGTTTCTCGTGGATGTTAATGTCTGAATTTAATACCGATACACTTCTTTCTTTCGTAATTGTTTATCTGCTCACTGTAAGTTAGAGTTGCTGGTGAGGCTATGCATATGAGTTTCAGAAGGTGATGGGAATTCTGTTGTAGAGCTGATGTTTGGCGGTGGAGTTGTAATGAGGCGCGCAGTGCCCTGAGGTTGTATGCAGGGGCTAGGTGGGATTTTGCACAGACTCTTATATTTCATGTATGCTGTACTGCTAATATATATTGCTACGAATATGAATCATATATTATTCTCGATTACCTGGTCTACCAACGTTTCTCACCTAAGTGTGCGCAACGTCGCACTCACTATTACTACTCGGTAATAGTTCGATTTTATACAGTCTAAAGCCGTCTCATGAGCTGATCAGCAGAGAATATGGTACGCGATACCGAGGACCATGAGGACAGAGAGCGAGCGTCTCATGTGTCCGAGTTCCGACCCAAGGTACGCAAAGTATCGCGTCTATATTTATATATACGCGCTCGCTCTTGTTGTCATTATCTACGTCGGACGCGCGCCTATATAATCTTCGCGACTGATCTCTGTCCGAATGCTGAGCATATATATAATATATATAGAGCGCGCAGAACTCGATAAGCGTTGGAGAGACACAAGTGTTCTGCCTCTCTCGCGTCAGCCCGCACTCTGACCTGTATACAGAAACTCACCGCGAGAGTCTTCTCTCACTCTTTCATATGAGTCTTAATTATCGGTGAGCTTTTTAATGCTTGTGAGTGTGTGATAATCTTTATAAGAGGTAAATACTTACAACTTAAAGTACTCCATTGATGTCAGGAATGTTACACAGTTTTTATCTGCGTGCGCAGAATATTTGGTTCGCGAGCAGAACTCTATGCGTGTTTCTTAGGATGAGTTTACACAATTTAAAAAAACCCATAGTTTAGGGATTTGATGAACTTCTTATATATACTGTCCCAGAAACTCTTTCTTGTAAGTGGGAAACATCTGACTACCTAATACATTGATACTTTGGCCTCATGCTCTTCTCTGCCCCAAACAGAAATTAGGTTACTGGGCTTATGTAGTTAAAGAAACAGCCTTCATATTGCTTTGTTTTTTGATGAAAAAATTGTTTGTATATTGAAAAATCCAGAGATATTTAAATTGGTGCGAGGTTACACCGGTGAACGTTTCTGGCTATACTTTTGAATTTTACCTTGTGTAGCATATTCATCCAGCACATAACATTATCGCCTGCATATAATTTCAATTGACTTTAATATCATATATACTTCATGGAATTCATTACAAGCTTTATATTCATTAAATTTCTCTTGAAATTACGACTAACATATTATTTTCACAGGATTGCCCTAAAAATTTCAAGGTCCCTTAAGAAGTTTAATAGCAGAAAGGTTTTCCCACAGCCTGTAGGTCCTGCCACCATGCATGTCGCTGGACTGTAGAACATGAATTTATTCACATCCATACTCCTAGAGTACTCAACGGGTAATGCAACTTCTGAAGTTAGCGGGATATATATATATATATATATTATATATATATATATATATATATATATATATATATATAATATATATATATATATTATATATATATATATATATATATATATATATATAAATGGAAATAAGATAAGGATGATAAAAGCAGCTCTGTCCATTTTTTAAAACCTTATTTACATAATTAGAAATTTTTAAATAATCATTGCACATACATATTTTTAACATTAAATATTTTATTTACAAGATTTTTAAATATGAATATGATTTACAAGGTTATTAAATATATACCTATCAATATATTATATATAACTCACCTCACACAACCCCCCAGGTAGACTAACGCCCCTGTCAAGGGACCCAACGAGGAAAGTCCTTGGGGTACTGGGCCGACGGCAAATCCGCTGGCTTTGCCAGCCTATCGCGGTAGCCGGAGTTTTTCCCCATTAGGCAGCAAGCACGCTATCAATTAACTCATTTAACTGTCTGAGTGGACGAAGCTAAGAATTAATAGAGAATAACTCACATTCCTCGCTCCAACCCAGTCTCGAACCTGGGCCCCTCGCTGGCTAAGCGAGTGCTCTACCCACTGAGCAGGGAGCGATCTTTATATATATAATATACTAATATTATATAATATTAATATATTATATTATACTATATATATATATAATATATATTATATATTACTATATAAATATATATATATATATATATATATATATATATATATACATATACAATAACATCCACTCCCACATTCATGGGAGCTTTATGAGGACTTCAAATTTAAAAAAAACTAAAATCTTTAACAAATATGCCAGTCATTGTATATCATTATCCCTTGGGTTGTTTCTTAAGCCACGTCATACCATTCCCATAGCACATATTTTAAAAAATTCCCTCTCAGATATTCATAGTATGTTACAATTCTGAACAGGCAGCGTTAAATACATCCTTGCCAATGTTTCTCTAGTAGCATAGATGAATTCTGCACATCTATAGAACTTAAGAGCGATTTCAATGATAATCCAGGGATCTCGACCAGCATTTCTTAAAATGCATTAGTATTCCTGGTTATAGCATGTAATGGGCGACAGTTACAATAATTAAATAACAACAGCCGTTTTCTTTATCTGCTATTAACACACTCCTGCCCACTTCTGACACTCGGGGTAGGCCTGAAATGTGGGGAATCCATATGATGCTACGTTCAAAATACTTCCTGTTTCATTATAGCCTCTCCCATATTCGAACTATTCCATTCCGATTGTCTTTAGATGCTTAGAAAGCGATAGAGTAAGTTTGCTTGGTTTGGCTTTCTTCGCTCTGACTTAATAATGTTCTTGTCCAGTTTTTTAAAGCAGCGGTTTGGTTTTTAGTACTCCATAATCCAAATCTTTCAGTGTGGTTTTACATATTACAAAGTATCTTTCTTTTCTCATAAATGCATGTTGGAATGACTAGCACACGTGAAAAATTCAGAACCGTGGGGTTTCTTTTCTATAAGAATGAAAACTCCACATCCCGGATCTTAATTTTCCACCTGTATTAATGTTCTTGTGATAGGTATATCTGTTTTAAGGCGGATCATGATTTATTCACGCGGTAATCACTTTAGTGAGAAAGAGAACACTTTTCAAGTGACGCGAGTACAGAACAAGTTTAACAGCTAGAGCAACAATGTTTTTAAAATGAGTTTTGAGAATCTTTTTGACCATGATGTTCAAATACAGCTTTAAAGAGATAAGATAATTTTCTTCCAATCACAAAAATACACGTATAAGAGAACGAGGGATTATTCACCATCACAGGGGAACCTGGATGGTGACACGGACATTTTTCATACTAATCTCAGGGATTAGGCGAAGTGGAGAGAAGGGTACTCCACCAATCCCACAAGGAAAGGTAAACATTTCCTCCCTATCACTCAAAAAGTTCTCAACTGAAGCCAAAAATTGGTCTTCAAGATTAAATTATATTATTAGTTCTATGTTTCTATGCTCTGTTTATGTTTTGTTCTGTTATTATTTTCATGACTTCGTTTTTTCTGCCTTTATCAACTTGCGTTTGTTTAAGATAATACTGTGTATCATCAGATAACAAATATATTTATATAATTAAAGACGTAAAGGAGGTAAAGCCGTTCAGCCACGAGGTGTCTTGTAACAGGGTTTCACGTTCCGTTCTATTTTTGTTTTAAACGTTCCTTATTAACTTTCCGTCTTTTTGGTATACTGAAAAAACAAACATACGTTTTTAACTATACCTTAAAAGACGTTAAAGCCGAAAAAAGCGCTAGGTTCGAAAACACGAAACAGTCTGGGTTGTGGCAGCATCTCCATTCGGGGCCCTTAACGATCCTAGTGGTCTTAAGAGTTAGGCCCGGCTTAAAACGCCGAATTTTCAATAAAATTTTTTAAAACAACTTAAAAATATTTAATTGCGTGGCATTATTCCAAGTTTCACAGTGATGAGACCGTTTTCCGTTTTTTTACGTGAACTCGGCACTATTAGAAAACAGTGGTATTTACTTTATGAAACTAAACACTCCAGAAATTAGATAATGTATATGATAACTAAAAAATAATAATTAAAAAATAATTAATTAATGATAATTCTTGATACATCAATCATGTATTAATAATACAAGTCTAATTCATAATAATGATTATAAATACATAATACATAATAATAATAATAATTATAATAATTAATAATATAATATAATAATAATTAAATAAATTAATTAATAAAAACATTTTGTTTTTCGAAGTTTCAAGTACAACGTGTGTTTTTATCCGAAATGTGAATTAAGAAAATAAATTTAAAAAATATAATAATTGAAAAAAATCAAATAAATTTAAAAATATAAATTGGAAATAAGCGTAATTAAAAGTAAAATAAAATAGATTATAATTAAAAATAAAATAATAAATATAATAATGATAAGAATAAAAAATAATTAATAATAAAAATAATTATAATAAAAAATAATAAAAATTTGTTTTTCCCAAGTTTCAAGTACAAAGATCTGTCTTTACGAACTGTTGTACAAGTACTTCAATAAAAAAATAATAATATTTGATACACAAATTGATACATATAAAAATGTTTATTTTCAACATTAAAATATCAAAATGAAAATAAAAGTATAATTGTTTTTATTGATTTGTGAAATTGTCTTTTCCAGCTTATAAAATAAAATTAAAATTAAATGACACGTTAAAGTGTTTTTTTTCAAGTTCTTAAGTGCTAAGGTTTTTTTAACGTTACTATGATGAGTCTTCAAGGTGGATGATTATAGTAGAAAATGTAGTGTGATACGGTACCTTCACCAGTAAATACCAAGTGTAGTAGCAAAGTCTGTGAATGGCAGGAAGGGTTGGCTGGTTCAATTAAATCCCCGTGGTAGCGCTATCAACGAGGCCTAAGTACTTAGAGTGCGTATGCGGTTCCTTAACACAATGAGAGTTATACTCAGACGGCACCCAACTCACACGAACAACCCACACCAAACCAATACCACACAACAAACCCCAACACAAAAAACCGCCAAAACCACCACAACCCACTATGTTGTAATCCCGCCTTACCCTCGAGATATTCCCGCTCTCACACTCGCGATACACCCACAAACACGCACAAACCACACACTTCTTCTCGCTCGAGAACTAACAAACCCGAACCTAACATTCGGTAAAGAATCACCATAACACAGACCTGATGCTGTATAGCTATGCCTGCTTGATATACAACATCGCACACTCACACATCTCTCTCTCTAACACCTCACTCTCAATAACATCCTCTTCTCTCTCCTCTCTCTCTCCTCTTCTCTCCTCTCTCTTTCTTCTCTCTCTATTACTCTACTCTTTCATCTTATGTCTGGTATACTCTCTCTTTGGACTGCCAGCGTTTTCTACTCATTCAATATCTCTCTTTTAGGCGATTGAGTTTCCTCTTCTCTTCCCAGTCACATCTTTCTTTAGTGTGCTGTTAGGTGCTTTCTCTCTTTCTCATCGTCGTCTCTATGTGGTACGCTTCGCAGGTCTTCTTCTCTCCTTGTACGTTCTCTCTCTTGGCTTTATCTTAGGATATTCCTCTTTCATCTCTTCTTGTATTCCTTAGGTTCCATCCTCCTTACCCTTCGTACTCTCTATCATCGCGTTGTGTTGCAACATATTTAAGATCATAACTTCTACTTTAACTTGCAGTTTAAACAAGCCGTTCAGTTTAAATATGGTGGACCCACTATCTGGAAAAACCAAAGCCGATGATGAACAGGACCAGTATGGAACCTATGGTGAAGCCTGGAAAACCACTCACCCAGAAGCCACTAGACAGCCAGGACGGGCCATCAACATGACTGATGACCTTGTCGTGAAGGCCTGAAACAATCACCAAAGAAGCCCAAACCACACAGAGACAGTGGGAACAACCCATGCACGAAAGAAGATGGATAGACAAAAAGCATTCCTTTAGAAAGAGCCTTGAAGTGTATGTACAATTGAAAGGAGCGAGAAGGAGGGTTTGAAACATCCATGAAAAAGCATGGATGAGAAGTCAAAAGCTATCCCCGAAAGAGCTTTGAAGGTAGTTAAAACTCACCGACTTTGAAAGATTTTGATATGGGCTAAGAGGTGACTGGAAGCCTTTTTAACGAATTGTTTGGCCCAAACCGTAGAGTAGAAAGTCGAGCTAGAGTAGATCAGTAAGAGTACTAAACTACCTCCTCAATACAACCCATACTGGTGTCACTCACAATGAACCCAGGTTACCTAGTCCTAATAAAGCCGATCAGACTAGAGGTTACACGTCGCTCACATGTGTGCTCTGACGCAGATACCCAGGTCTTGAGTGTGTAGCAGTAGTCAGTTTGAGTGCTCATTAGAATGCGTCCAGACACGTCAGAGGTAGATCAGAAGACGTCTGTCCTCAGGTACTATAGTGCGAATACCATGATAGATCCGTGTACTTTGTCGTCATAATCACAGGCAATAACATCTGAGATTAATATTTCTCTGCGTCGAGCGTATCTAAAATCGCGCACTGCATCTACAATAACACACTCCGTTGGCTAATGATTGTTGCTTTTAAGATGAATAAGTCAAATCCTCTCTTTCTTCTCTCTCATCTTTTATACGTTCGAGCGGACGCGCCTGACACTGCCGAGTTTAATATGATTATGTATATAAGTATTGATCACCGCGCATTGCTAGACTGGCCACGCTGTTCCTCGTTTAAACTCGGCCTTGACAACAAGTCGAGCGCGTAATAGCACTAACAAGCGATCGCGCCCTCATGAAAAGGTCTCCAGCGCTACATGATTACCTGGATACTAGAGTTTGATAGTTAGAATCTCGAACGTGTCCGGAGCCTCAGCAGTAGCATCTCAGTATAGAATAGATGACAGCGAGACGTTCATAACAGCTACCTACTGCCAATCTAAGACACTAGATGTGACATTACCAAGTAGCACACCGCTCAGCGCTTCTCTAACACCATCCTGGCGCTGAATATCTGGAGCAGCTGTATCCGTACACTTCCAGTCCACCCCAACCGCCAGCTCTGCCTAAACGCACATATGAAATTATATATATATATATATATATTATATACTATATACTGATATATAATATATATATAATAAACCACATATGAAAGATAAAGTAGTTAAGTAGAGGTGCATCAGTCAATACAGTAGTAGTAGTAGTAGTAGTAGTAAAGTAGTAGTAGTACTCCAACTCACTCTCGTCTTTATGACGTGGATAAAAAAGAAGAGGCTCCGGATGAGGGTATGGGGGCAGTGAAAATACCATCACCAACATCTAGCGATGGATGCACCAGGTGGGCATGGTTTAAACCATTTGGTTATAAAACCATTGTTTAAAACCATGGTTTAAACCACATAAAAAACAATGGTTTAAATCATAAAAAAAACCATGCATAAAAAGATTTAAAAATATTATTTATAATGATCTTTAGCATGGTTGATATGCAGGATTTTCTCAATATTTCAAATCGAAGAGTAGAACTGAAAGTGCAAAAAAAATTTTCTGCGAAAAGTTTATATTTTGTGAGATGTTTATTAATATATATATAAATCATATATATTTTATATATACTATATATATAGTACTATATCATATCAATATATATATAATATACTATAATATTATAATATATATATATATTATACTCTCTCGCATACGAGTCGGGTAACATGCGGTAACGATAACTTAGTCATTGTGTCTGGAGAATACTAGTGTTGTTACGCAAAGAGGAGCCACACTCGGACGATGTTGTCGCTCTCTCGCGTGTTTCGTCGCGTCTCTCAGTCCTGGTGATCACCTAGTGCATTGCTCATACTTTGCTGAAGCTTCATAAGATATCAATCATAAGTATATAATCTCTCGATGCATCTATGATACTTAGTTGAGGAACCATCAGATGGTCCATTCAAGCTAGGCGGGGTAGCAGACTTAAAAAAAACTCATTATGTGGAGTGATGAGGATTACGTGGAGAAAAAATGGCATCGCTAGGCGCAGTAGGATTTTTATTTGCTGTCATTATCGTCATCTGGTCATCCTTTAATTTAAAGGGATGTTCAATATCAAAGTGACATTGTCCTGCTGTCGCTCTATATATACGCCTCGCTCCTCGATCACTCCATAGTGAAGTGCATTGCAAGCCCCTATACTTATAGCAGTCAATCTGTTGCATCACACGAGATCCGATCAGAATATCATATCTCTCGAATCTCAGCCTAATGAGCACAAGTTACTGTATTATACACTTCTGCTTGCTCGTGTGAGATCTAATTACTACTCGATCGTGTACTCATATACTAGTGACTCTACTCTCCACCTCCTTCTATATAGAGTGCTCAAAGACGTGATACTTATTCTCACTACCTGAGCCATTGTACCCGAGAGTGTGCACGCTAAAGAGTAATACTCTACATACTAGCGCAGGAATATACCTCTGGCTAGTATATACTACTAGGACAGTCAATCGGCTACTCGGATTCAGTAACGGCCTGAGTATTCTTCATACAATCATTTTCCTCACATTCACCAGCCTCGTGAACCGCTTCGGTGAGTCACTGCATAGTTTCTCTCTAGTACTAATATTACATTGCGAGCTAAACAAACGGAGAACTTATACCCCAGGTTATTGCGAGCTGGAGCGGCTGCGCTAAAGCTCCTCCTAGGGTTGCTGGCGCTAAGACACTCGGTGTACTTTCAGTATCACGTAGCTCTGTACGTTCCCTCCGAAGACTCCACTACTCACATAACCCGTGAGATAGAACTTCTCTCTACATGCTATTCCACTTCACATCACACGTACCATGGATAACAGCTCGGATCGAACATCGAAATAACGTACTGTCGTCCGGAGCAACATATCAGTACGCGTAATGTATGCCCTATATACTCGCAGAGAAATGCTGAGACTCACCCATATACGCTAGATCGAGAGCTCTTCGGTGGTATTATATGAGTGCAGTGGTGAGAGTTATATCGTACTAGATATGTGTTTCGTGCTGGTGTCGAATCAGTCCATCCACGCGCATCTCTCCATGTGCTACCACATTTCTTCCACAGCGATCGTACATCTACGTATCTATCACCGACAGGCTCAATCTGCTACTCAGACTCAGTGTGACTCACGACGGCGATGCGGTACACGCGGCTCCGTGAACCCCTGGGTGCATCTCCGCCTAACACTGTCATTAGCAGCCGTCCTTTCAGGCGTACTCAGATAGAGTGCACCAACTACGCCAATCTTATCTATATGATGCACCATAGCGGAGCGCATCACCACCGCTGCACCCACCCTCATACAATGTTAATCGCGTACTGATCTCTCAAACTCCTGCTATTCATTATCCTGATCTGTATCGGAAGTAAGCATCGTGCACAACCTCAGCTATACACCGCGGGATAGTGAGGAAGAGTATGCACTGCTTACGCTGACCGGAGTGGCTACCTAGATATAGTATGGTGAGGTGATCCAAGGTGAGTTCTCTGTCGCCCTAGCTATACAATAAAGAATCAGAGATGCACTATTTCCTTGTGAAACGTCGCACTGCGTCAACTCCGGTGCAATATATATCCCCTCGCACGAGAGAACAGTTGGTGCGCGTTTACTGTAATGATGTACCAAAGTGTGCTGATGGGTTGCCCGACTTGTCGTCACGCGTCATTCCTCCCACACATAATCGTCGTCGTGACTCACGTTGCTGCTGCGCGTATAACTTCGTACTCCATCGTCTGCTCTAGGAATAACTGAAGCGAGTTCTTTCTAATGCTGCTGACAACATAACGAGCGTGCAGTGCTGTCGGT